>QVTF01019751.1:0-67500 GCA_003573665.1 Oxygymnocypris stewartii | reverse complement strand
AATGGAAGCACATGCATCCCATACTAATAATCTTCTACAAAACGGTCGTTGACATATTATTTTATTATGTGATATTGGACTAGTGACAGCAGGTTAACCAAAGCTGTCTTTCAGAGCCAAAGCACGTTCATCGGGTCATTACGTTCAGCTCAGACCTGCGGCCTGGAAACTGTCTTAACGCAAACACACCGATACCCCCGAGCGTGTCCGTTCACATGAGCCACACATGCCCGTGAGCGCTGAGCCACTCCACAGATAAGACATGGAGATAAACACCTGTGTGGAAAAACACACAGCAGATCCGTCTCAGCAAACTTAACTCCGGCGCTGTGAACTACTGCTAATGAGGCTAACGTGCTGAAGTACTCTAACAGAACGAGAGAGAGAGGTGAAAGCCAGGCCTTGTAGCCTTTCATTAGGCCGGTGACAGCCCCACAGGGAGAATACTGTGTCACAGACCTCTGTGAAACAAAAGAAACGAGGGGACAGAAACGGCTGCCAAGACCACACTGCTAATTGGAGATAATTAATGCCATTAATTAGGCACTGAGAGGGAGGGAGGGAGGAGGAGAGAAGCAGTTATGCATAAGAGAAACAGGAGAGGGATGGAGAACAGTACAGGGTGAGCCCCGAGGTGTTTCTGGTGTGCGCTCACAGTGTCCGATTCCTCTGTGACCCGGGTAAGAGGGGGTCGACGACACCTTGGAGCGTACCTTTTGGCCCGTGGAAAATCCGCAATGCAAAATGAGGCAGTGAACTTTTAAACTTGTAACTTCGGGAAGAGTTACAAGCAATGCCCCAGCTAAAAGACACAAAGCAGAACTGAAAGAATGCATATAATACTGTGGATGTAATGTGAACTCCACCAACTGACACATAGATATTAATGGGGTTGGGACGCAAATAAAATATAGTTTCACATTTCTTAATAATTGTAATTTTTTTCTTTAAATAAATCAATATATTTTAAAATAATTTAATAATAAATATACACTTCAAAGGTTTAAGGTTAGATTTGTTTATCCTTTTTTAATAAGGATATTCCTGTGTTCCTGTGGCTCAGTGATAGAGCATTGCGTTAGCAGCGCAAAGGTTGTGGGTTCGATTCCCAGGGAACACACGTACTGACAAAAAATGTATAGCCTGAATGCACTGTAAGTCGCTTTGGATAAAAGCGTTTGCAAAATGCATAAATGTAAATGTAATAACAAATACAGTAAAACTGTTAAATATTTCTATAATGAAAAATAATTGTTTTTAAATGCAATCTATTACTATGATGGCACAGCTGAATTGTTACATGATACTTCATTTTAATATGCTGATTTCATGCTCAAAAAATATCATACATGAATAAAAGTTTTAATTTCTTTAAAAACAAACCCAAGCTTCTGAATGGTAGTGTGATAAATTATCACAAATCTGCATTTTAAGTAAATACAAAATAACTTGTATAAATAAGAGCCATGCAGTGAACGAACATGCCATAATTTTAAAAGTTTTGATATTAAAGTGTAATTTATTGAATAATTTTTACAATAAAAATGCATGCAAACAAACTGGACAAAAACCTATAAAGATCAGATAAAAAGTTTAAATATTGGATTTGTGCACTTTTCTGTGTAAATGTACTTAAGAGATCCACTCATGCAATTTATGTAGATAATATTAAAACAAACAACAATGCCAAAAAAGAAGAAAACCTACTCAACTGCTCTCAATATCTTTTTACTTTTAACTAAAAATTTGAAGAACATATCTAATTAACTCAGAATGCTTTTCATGGCACTGTTGTGATTAAATTTTTTCAATATTTATATCAACATTTAACTTCCAAAATGAAATAAATTAGCATGTTCAACAACTTAATAATTACCATAGTATTATTTAACTTCAATAGTATTACCCAGAAGCCTTTGGCAGGCACACTCCTCGTTACCCACTGACCTGGGGCCTCATGTATAAAACTCTCCATAGATTTCATCCTAAAAGTGTATGTACGCACAAAGGTTTTCAGATTTACAAAAGCAGGCGTACGGCAGAACATGCGCAAAAATCCCTTTATAAATCCCAGTCAGGGGAAGATTGTGCGTACGTGTATTGTGATTTCGGTCTCCTCACCGAAATCACCATATATGAAGCTTACAACGCCTAGTTTAACGATGCATAACCTCATCTTCATTTCATTTCCATGCATATCCCTATCCATGTAACACCACGTTTAACACCGTCAAAGGTACAAGGCGTTAAGGAAATATAAGATACGGACTAAATGCCATTTGTGCCACATTAATTTTTATTGCCAAAATCATCCATAATGTTTAAGAATATATCAAAATATCCATAAAAACAAAACTGTTCAGTTCTTAGACAAACAGCCTATTTTAGAATATACTTGACCGCATTCTTTCCACTGACCAAATAGTATTTCAATTGTTTTAAACAACTCGAATCAAATACAATTTATGTAGTTTTGCTGAAAAGGTGAACATCTTTTAGCTATTTTAGTGGAAACAGGTAAGCCATTTATTGCAGTGTAAATACAATTGTCTGACTCGCGCGTGCATCACTGACAAAGTATTTAAACAATTAAACAGGCAAATCTTACCATCCCCCAAGTTTTATCCTTCAAATACAGTGGTATTTTCCATAATGTTGGAGATGGACGCCTTCACACGACATCAACACCTCTATGCAGCTGCAGTTGTACAGTAGCTATTATTCAAACCAGACAATGGACCGTAAGTGTGCATCATTGGATCATTGTTCTCGCTTAAAAAAAATTATAACATTAGATCCGTAGTTTAAATATATGAATTATTATAGCACTCATCGCGGTCATTAAAACATTGCATGCCACAGGAAAAGTGACTAAGCGCAGCAACTACAAATATGTCTAAATTCATATAATTTTGGTTTAACTTCTGTATAATGACTATGTAATTTCAGTGCTTATCTCCATTGATGAGAGTGGAATATTTAATATGAATGTGTATAGTGAAATGCAAACAGTTAAAATCATTGTTTACTTCATTACTCCAGGAAAAAGAGTGCGTACGCACATTCAAGAGCATCCGTACGGTGTGCACATATTTACGCCAAGTTTATTTTTTAATAAATCCAGATATGTGCTTGGAAAAAAGCGTACATGCCCATTTTGTGCATACGCAATGTTTATACATGAGGCCCCTGGCCCCAAACATGCAACAAATCCTCACACTTTTGAAGCGACACAAAGAGCCGCTACTGTAAATAAATATGGGTGAACACTGTGGGCCTTTGGGATATGAGATTATATATGGAAGCAGATTTAAAATGATGTGTCTTCTTACTACTTTGCTTCTCAGCAAAAGGATTTTGGTTGTGGCAAAGTTATGACCAATACCATATAAACAAAATTAACCACAATTATACAAGACAGAATGGCATTTCAAGAAATTTCTAAACTAAGCATGATGGCAAAACAAGTTGTAGGAGAGGAAGACTTTCATTAGGTAAACAATCTCGCAAAGACGATTATAAAACAAAAGTAAATCACTTTTTTTGGTGATGAGAAGTACATTCATTCACCACTGGCACAGTTGGCTGATAGGTGGTTAACAGGCAGAGATTTTCTCTACACTTGCTCACTTCAGCCTTGCTTGAACTTAGATGACCTCCCTATGACCAAAATAATTTGGACAGGCACATGTTTCCTACACCAGTTTTGGTGCAGGACCTCCTGCGTGCTCGGAGAAAGCTTTCCACTAATGTCCTCAGCAGGGTGTGAGCACACAGGTCAGATAAACAACCGGCCACAACATCTCTTAATCCAGTGTAAATCCGGATCTTAACCCGTAAAGAGTGCAAGAGCTCAGAGGATGGGCTGACAGGACAGCAGACACAAACATCTCAAGCTTTACAGAAGCTACTGGTGGTCTATGAAACTGCCTGCTTGTAATCTAGCACTAAAAGCGACAGGGGGCGCTCTGCAGCAAATACACTTCCCTGCCTTTTAATTTCATGTAGTATGACCTGCCTAAGTAAATTAAATTATCCTATAATTTATCCAAGAATCAAACTTCTGTCATCATTCACCCTCATGTTATTTTTTTTGTGAAAGCCTGTGTGTGTGTGTGTGTGTGTGTGTCGAGATACAACTATTTGAAAATCTGGAATCTGAGGGTGCAAAAAAATCAAAATATTGAGGAAAATTGCCTTTAATGTTGTCCAAATTAGGTTCTTAGCAATGCATATTATTGATAATAACATGTTTTGATATATTTACAGTAGGAAATTTACTAAATATCTTCATGGAACATGATCTTTACTTAATGTCCTAATGATTTTTGGCATAAAAGATAAATCAATAATTTTGACCCATACAGTGTATTTTGGCTATTGCTACAAATATACCCATGCGACTTAAGACTGGTTTTGTTGTCCAGGGTCAATAGTGAAAATTAAATGTGGGCGAGTAAATAAAGACAGAACAGTGCCATAATTTCTTCACAAAAAATGATTTGAGAACAACCGTGTGGTGTTTAAATCTTCTTTGGCCCTGATCAGATGCTGCAGATAAAGAGCGTGGGGTTGAATAAAGTTGTCAGGGCTTCCTCTCGGCAGCTGGCAGCTTGCGAACAGGCACTTGCATGTCATTGGGGCAACCTGCACCAGCATCTTCATGAATAAATAACAACACACCTCAAAATATCCCTGCAGGCCATGCCACACAGCACATACAGCTTTATCACTCCCTCAATGTCATGGAATTTCATCCCTCTCTCTCTCTCTCTCTTTCTCTCTCGCTCTCCTCCGCTGTGCTGGTGCGTGTGAGACAGCGTTACGCAACAAGAAGCAAAAGTGTGTGTGTGTTTGTGTGTTGTAGGGTGTGTTAGGCATTAACTATACATTTAGAGTGATCTCTGTTTTCCTTTAGATGTTTAACCCCTCCCCTACCGTCGACGCTCCTTTTCCATCCAACTTCTGGATCTGATTTGAGGTATAGCTCATGCACGCATACTGTGAATGTTTAAAGGAACTTCCATGTCCTTTGTAATCATGTCTACGCTGACATACTGCCATTACAGAGTACGGTTGCTAGATGCACAAAGCTACAAATCCTTGAGCAGCGTTTTTTCAATAGAACACACAAAAACATTTGGCCATTATGTGAAACATCTAATGTCATTATAAAAGCATGTTTTTTAAGAATCATCATGGAAAACCAGTAAGCCTCAAAGTATACCAGGAAAATTTGCCCTTACAAAATTTTACCATAATAACCATGGTTACTTCCACAACACCAATATTACATTTATTTCACTTGGAAACCATAATACACTCGAATTGAATCTCAGTGCAAGAAGCCTTAGGAATTTTCTGGAGATTTTATTAATTATTTTAAGTTTCAGTAGTGAGTCTGGTGACTAATAGCTACTTGTTTCTTGATGGCTTAATATTTTTATTTAAGATTTTAAGGTCTGATCAAAAAAGTTGTTTTCTACTTTTTGACACACATGCGTTATAAATATTTTACATAATAAAAAATGAAAACAGCATCAATAAAAGCCGCAACAAAACAGAACAAATAAAGCAGAAAATTGTTAATGCAATAAATCACATTATATTATATTAATTCAAACATTTGAGGTATGTACGATTTCATTTTTTAAATTGATACATACTTTTACATAGTTAAAAAATCTGTGATATAATTATATATCAATATATGATATAATATTATAAATAAGATTCAAGAAACAAAAATCACACAGAATTTCCACAAAATTCACCAAAAAAACATTCTATGACTTTCGAATGATTTAAGAAGGATTGCATTTTAATTGTAATAATTTTTCACAAATTTACTGTTTTACCATCAAATAAATGCATCACTGGTGACCATAACAGACTTCTTTCAAACATTAAAAAACCTTACCAACCCCAAACTTTTGAACCGTGTCTTATATTTGTTACTAAGCTATAGTAACAGTCTATCTCTCCCAAATTTTTGTTATAATAACTCTAAAAATAACATCTGTCAGAAACAATGGTTACCATGTTATATTTTTACAAAGGTCATGACGACTTAAATATAATACAACACAATAACACAATATAATACAAACAATGACAGTGCAAACCTCCAGGTAACAGACTGACCTGGATCCAAAGACTTTAAGACCCCGGGGAGAGTCGTACCCCCAACACACTCTCTTACACACACACTCTCTTACACACACACTCTCTTACAAACACACTCTCTTACACACACACACTCTCTTACAAACACACTCTCTTACACACACACACTCTCTTACACACACACACACTCTCTTACGCACACGCACACACTCTTTACACACACACACACTCTTTACACACACCTAAGAAAATTCCAAGCTCGCCCTCCTCCTTCCTGCTCTATGCTAATTCTGTGAGTGAACGCACAGGCCGCCAAGTCCCAAGAGAAGGAATAGTGTCGCTTGCCTCTACCCTTCCCTCTCTTCCTCCCTCCCCCCTATCGAAACACACCCGCCCTTTACCAATAGGGGATGGGTGTCAGCAGCTTGCCGAAGCTGTTGCCATGGAGACAGGTCCTATCTGCACCCAGGCATCCCAGATCAAGAAGGCAGAGGGGGGAAAGAGAGGGATAAAAGAGTGAGAAAATAAAGAAAGAGTGTGTGAAAAACAGAAAGTAAGAAGGAAAGACGAGTGCAAGAGAGAGAACTCAGTTGGAAAATAATTCTATAGGTATGGCCAATATTTGGCGACAAGGCCAATTAAGACAAGTGCTACTCCTGACTTTGTCAATGCTTAGCACATTTTCTGCTAATATTTGAGTAAACTAGAGTAAATACGGAGTAAAATAAATGTTAATAATGTAATTACACATATATATATAGTTTGCTTTGATACATTTCTAAATGCATTATGCTCAACAGGATTCAACAGGATGATCATTATTACTGTTACGCAGTTTATTAATGATCTGCTGACTGATCATTATCCTGCTTATATCACTCCAACTTATCAAATAAATAAATAAATGGATATTAAATATTAATTTTGAGCTTTTATTATGCAGGAATAAAAAGACTGTAGAGTGATACGACAGACTAGCACAGCTATTTAGTCAATCGGCTGGTCAATTAGCATCGACCATTAGTGAGAAAATCCAACTTTGCCACAAATGACGGATAGGGAATGAGACAGCAAAACACACTAGTGATGGAAGAATGTCATCGTTAAGTATCATTAGTGCTCCAATCCAGCCAGATCACATATCAAACGCTGTCATGCTGTCAAAAATGACATAGCTTGATTGGCTTGCACCCTGTAAACTAGTGCGCTCTCACTCCAGAAGTTCAATGCAACTGTTTCCAGTAGCTAACAGAAGTCAGCTGCGAGAACAAAAGGGGGTTTCCTGCTCTGGCTTAAAGGGGCGATATGTCATAACAGGACATGAGAGATGTCACTTTAAACTCTGAAACACACGAAACGAGAACACAGGAGGAGGAGGAGGAGGCAGTCTGGCCTGAGGGAAAATAACAGATGTCTTTGTCCGCTGACTTCAGACTATCATTTAGACTTCCATTACATAAACCGTGATACCTCAAACAGTCATTTGCGCCCCTCAGGTGTTAAGTACTGAGGTAAAGCAGCTCTGCAAAGTCACTCCATTTCCCTTACGCGAGTCCAAAGCAATAACTCCTGCATGAATATGAAATGAGTGCATTAATGGCTGATAATGCAGGGGCTGGGAGGTCTTGTGCGAGATAACGGATGACTTTTGCCAGCGTCTGGCCGGCTCATCTGTGCCGTAATTGAACCAATCAGAGCCTCTGCTCCTCAGTCACCTTCTCTGTCACCATCAGAGGAGAAAGAGGGAGAGAGCGATGGAGGGGGGACAGTAAAATGGAGAGAAAATTCCCTCTGTGCCTTAGCCAGATTAAACTGGCTTTGTAATCCGCTTGGTTTTCACCCCCTCGTCCTCAGATCCGTGTGTGTGTGTGTGTGTGCACACGGAAAAGATAGGGAAAAAACACACAGCCGATGGGGGAAAGTGGGAGTAATATTTCCGTTATAAACAAACCGCACGTGTTCCAGACACTCCAACATAAATATAAATGAGGAAAAGATAAAAAAGTAGGCGCAAGAGATTGTGTGTGTGTGTGTGTGTGTGTGTGTGTGTGTAAGAGAAAAAGCTGGATAGGGAGCACGGGAAGCAGTGAAAAAACAGTACGAGTGTGTGGGCTCCTATCGTAACAGGAACGAGGCGGGATAACGCTGTTTGCACACACGCTCTCTCGCTGTCAGTCTGATGGTGTTGATGACAGCAGGACCGAACGGAAGATGCCAGGAGGTGACTGCTTCACCCTGCTGCCAGATAAAGAGAGAAGAACACAGCTAGTGGGTGGAAGAGTGTGTGTGTTCGATCAGCCCTCACTACATCACACTCGCTGGTGGGGAAGACCAAACATGCAAACGTAAGACTGTAACACGTATGTGTGTGTGTGTGTGTGTGTGTTACGACTGGTCACTGACGGATTTGTATTAATCTGCACTCTCTGATTTAGAGAAGACAAGAATGAAGCGTCAACAATTTGGAACTACTACCAGCATGCCTGTATTTCATGTGGGTCTCCTTTCTACTGTCCAAACAACTATTACAGTTAGTTAAAGTATGTCAAATTGAGAGAACACAGTTCTTGAGAAACATTTGTGGTCTATTTCAAACTAAACTTGTTTAAATTACAATGCAAATCCCGAAGATATCTGTCTGCATGTGTATGGCTGTTTCGTGAATGAAAACTGAATATTTTTTTTTTTATATTCGGAAGTTCAAAAAATAAAATAAAATCTAAATTAAATTTAGTAAGAAAGGGAAAAAAAATTAAGAAACAGAGGAAGATATTCAGAAAGAAAAAAATAATAAATATATTCTGAAATAAATGGGGGGGGGGGGGGGGGGTCAGGAAAAAACAAACAAACTTTGAAAAATAAATCTGAATGATTTCTGAAAAAGTCAGAAAGAAATTCAGATAGAAAAAAAAAAAGAATCAGAAAAATTCAGAAAGAAAAATGTATTAGTTCCTTGTTGACTTTTATTAGTTGACCACACTAAATGACTGGCCGGTTGTTGGAATACTCAAGTTGACCCTCATGGAAAAAGTCACATATGTGACTAAAATGATTAATATGCAAAACCATTTATTTATACCAACAGTGTCTGAGAACACTTTAGATTTAATAAACTACAACAGTAACATTGTTAAACAATTACTGTTTGCAAACATAGTTCAACAAGTACTATATAACAATTACGGTAATATGACAAATGCTGAGAAAAGAAAATAACAATTTAATACCCTAGCTTACCGAAACACACTGAAGAGACCTCAAAATATTTTAATATTATTGAAAAAAATATATATTTTGAAAAAAGCCTTCGGTTTGAAGTTCAGGAGGCCAATTTGTAACTTTATGAATGAAACTAGCTTTGACTGAGAGCAGTGTTTAAGCATGTTTGTGTCAGGTTAAGTGCCTGTTCATCATGTTAGTCATGACATTCACACTGGCCCTGCGGTGATCCTGTGACCTGTCTGACACACACCTGCAACATTGAGTAATTAACGATACAATGAAGACAAACGGTTAGATTGGTCAGTCAACTCAGCCCTCTTTAGGTCACTATTAACTCCACTGATCAGCGTTACAATCCCAGCAGGATTCTTATAGTAAACCAGAGGTTGAGCCAAGCTTCAATTGCTGTTTTTTTATTAGTCAGTTAGTTGACCATCCCTTGAATTACAATGGTAATAAAAATAGAAAATGTAATAAAAATATTACCACTATAACCGTGTCATCATGTGGCCTGTGTGTGAGAAAACTAATTCCAGACAATGTCCTCGGATGACAGAGGACGGCGCAGAGCCAAGGACGGTCTAGAGCACGAAGAACAGCAGTATTTTGCACATTAACGTTACCATGGACACCATGCCAAACGTGTGCATGCTGTACATGCGGACACGGCCAATTTGAGTCTGTCTGTATACGCTAGATCTGTTTATACCAACACAAGAAAAGGCCACATTAAAAACAACTCCAGAGGTTGAAGAATAGCTGAGAACGCATCTACAGAGCAGATTCCTTCCTCTCCGTCTCCATGAAGAAGACCCTCATTAATTCATGGGGGAGAAGCTAACAGACATCAGTGAGCAGAGCAGAAATGCATTCCTCCATAACGGTAATGACTCGGATTTTAAAAAAAGGAAATCAATCTATTTGCTGAATAAAATGTTAATCTTGCAGCTTGTACAAGCATTAAAATCCTCTAGTTATCACTGCATTATTCCCAGCTAAGTCTCAATGCTGATGAAGTCATGAGGAACTAGACCCTGAACAGATTTAGAAGCTTTTTATGTTTTTTTTGTGTGTGTGTGTGTGTGTGTGTGTGTGTGTGTGTGTGTGTGTGTGTGTGTGTGTGTGTGTCTTTAAACGGATTCACAAACAGTGAATAAGAGAGAAAACGAGAATCTGGAAATGTTGCAAGCTGCACTCAAACTTGTAACAACAAGTACTCTAACTTGTACTCTAAAGTGGAAACAATGAGGAAATGTAAAAATAAATTACCTTTTTAAAGAAAGTATTTATATAAAGAAAATATGGGAAAGGGGGAGTGGGGTTATAAAGGAGAAAGAAACGGAAAAAAATGAAAAGAAAAGGTAACGAAAAAAGAAAGAACAAAGGAAGACATGACCCCCACACCTTAACCTGACTGAAAGAAAGAAAGGACAAAAGAAAAAGCAGAAAAAAGAGTAAAAGGAAAACACAAGAAAAGGAAAAACAGATGAACAATGAAAAGAAACACATGAGTATCACACGTCAAAAAATGAATAAAGGAGAAAAATTAAAGGGGTCATATGTAGGGCTGTGACGGTGGCAGATTTTTACCACCGCGGTGGTAATGGATCAACTACCGCCGGTGGCGCGTTGTTGTGATATATATATATATATATATATATATATATATATATATAAAATTCTGAAATGCAAAAATAAATAAATGAGGCTCAATCTTCCAGGGGTTTTCTTGGGTCAAAAAAGGTCTTCGGTGGTGGCTGACGGTCATCCACACACACACAGTAAAAAGTACCCTCTCCACATGATCTGCGAACCCAATACTGCCATTACTAAAATAAATGCAAAGAAACGGTTTGTGATTTAAATTGTATTTATTCATAAAAGAAAAAACAGCCACTGTCAGGGAATATCATGAAACTGGCTTTCATATTTTTGTAAGATAGGATTCTTCTTTGCTGGAACTTACAATTATAATTATATCAATATTGAAAAAGCATTTAAAAGTAGCATTAAAAAGTGTATATTTAACTAGTAGTCTAATTTTTTTCTACCATACATCTGAATCAAATTAGCAGCTGGCTAACAAATTGCTGTTATGTGGCTGGATTCACCTCACTCAGTCTAAAGTAAATGATTTTAACTACACATTGTCATATATATAACCTGAAATTAGGCTACTGTGGATTAAGGCTAAATATTTGATTATTATTAAGGTTAGCTTATAAATCTTTTTGTTTTATTGAAAGTGTGTTTTATGTAAGTTGCTTGTCAGAAGATAAAGATACTTTTTTTTATTTTAGCACAATTCACAACACCGGTGATTTCAGTTTTAAAAAAACATCTCCGGACGCGCCGCATGAAACATGGATTCGGTCTTCTGACCGTTTACTATCATGTCAGTTGATTTTGAGGGAGGGAGTGGAAAGACAGTTAGGGCTTGTTTACACCTGGTCACTTTGTGTGTTTTGTCGGATCGGAAAAACATCCGATTTGTTACTTTTGGCTACATAAAAAACGGATTTAAATCTGATCTTGAATTAAACCTACCGCACTATCCCGTCAAAGAAATCAACAGATATGCGCTGCATTTTATTCATCATCAGCCAGTTACAATATCGAAGATCAGTAGTGGACAGATAAGTTACTTTACTCTCGGTTTCATTCGCGGCAGTTTACGCGTCAGCTTGCTGGCTATATCCGTGGTGATGCGTGTAGCTTTAGCGGTGTCATATCTATTACATGTCATATAGCCTATAACATGCTCTCACACATTTGTTTTTTAACATTTTGGGAGGAGTAAAATGTAAATATGTGATTTCAACAAGCAGATGCATTTTCATTTGTCCGGTTTCATCTGGAATGCATCCCAGACATAAGTGGTTTGAGCAATCAGATTTAAATCCGTCTCTAAAGCGTTTTAAATTTGGAGGACTGGTCTTTTCACGATCGGATAGCAGCCTGTCCGACCAGAGAAAACACATGAAGTGACCAGGTGTAAACAGGCCCAGAGAGAGTGTGTGGGGAAGGACTCTCTGCTCTCTCTCCCTCAGTTAACATGCACGCTATCACAAGCACAGCAGTCATTTGCATCACTCATAAATACCATGAACCGATCAAATACAGCTTTGGCAGGACAAAAATTTGTTCTGGCGGCCGGCAAAAATTGTTCAATACAGGAAAAAGCCCTGTCTTCTATAAACAAAAGTGCGTGTTTATTTTAACACTTACGCCAGTGAACACTCAGCCTGCAAAACACTAAAATAAATATAAATTATATAATGCAGTTAAATAGGAAAGTAGCTTTAAATAAGAAAGTTAAATACACCCTGTGACCCTGTCTACCTCATGCGAGCGGCGAGAACCCATTGTAATCAGTGATGCTGTTTACACCAGATGCGAGAAAGTTTTCCTTTCTCTTTGGAGTGTTACAAGATGATTGTGCATAGATAAGATCCCTGAAGTTGCAAATACTTAAGTCTTAAAAGTAAGGGATTTTTTTTTTATGATACAGGGAAAAAAGAAAACTGAAGAATAAAGAAAAAAACAAAAGAAAAGCTGGTTCTCCTCAACTCTGTAAATATCCAAATGATTAATGCACCATTGATTGACTCAAACTCACGCTCAAACAGGCAGTGACGGATCCTGTCAGGTCACTCATCAGATCACTGGAGCTTTCCAGCACCTTTATTAACACAACTAAACCAATGAAATTACAGTCAAACACTTCATTTGTGCTAATGCAAAATCCATAAGAATTTAGACATGTGATGGAACTAATTAGTGGGTCAACGCCGTGAGTGTGTGTGCAACCGTCACACAACTGAGCTTCCTGGAGCATGCGGAAGCAGAGCAGCATCACATGCATCTAATTGTCCACAGCGTACTGCTCTACATTACGGCGGATTCACTTTATCGATTTAAAATTGGCAGAGCGCTCCAAAGGCCTGGACTCGGAGGAAGCACAATCTGCATAAAAGAGTAAGCAGATTGGCCTTGTGATAAACCAAGCTGTGTATATATTCTCCAAGTAAATAATAAAATGAGTTAGTAAAATATAAGTGAATATTATTATAGGATTAAAACAATTCCATAATAAAATTAAAATTAAATAAAATTAATGAGAAGTGTTTCTTGAGCACCAAATCAGCATATTAGAATGATTTCTGAAGACTGGAGTAATGATGCTGAAAATGCAACTTTCCTTCACAGAAATAAATTACATTTTAAAATATATTCGAATAGACAACAGTTATTTTAAATAGTAATAATGTTTCACAATTTTGCTGTGTTTACTGTATTTTCAATAAAATAAAGGCAGCCTTTGTGAGCAAAAAAAACTTAGATTTTCCATGTTTTTTTTCTAATATGTTATATGGGGTTGTATTTTGAACCAATAAGACTGCACATGCTCCAGGACTACCTAGCGCAACTACCGAAATAGAAACCAGGTGATTGGCAAAAAGTCCTTTTGCGGAAGAGATTTCAATCGTGTTGTGCATGGTTACCCTAAGAAAGCAGTGGTGCTTTTACAGCAAGAAAAAAATCTGAGATCTTTGTTTTTGCTTCATTTCTTTCCTTCCCTTTCTCCTTTTTTTCTTTTTCCATTTCTCTCACTCTCTTCGCTTTTCTCACACTGCAAGAAGGACAGCAGGTCAAGGAAAGAGCGAGCGGTGTGCTGGGGTTTCAGTGTGGTATAGAATGTAAATGAGGTGTGTAGCGAGACTTACTGCGGGTCTCCGCCTGAGGTCTAACCGTACCACAGCTGTGACAAACCACCGCTACGCTTCAGGCCTATTCCAACCCTATATCGACAAGCGGCGCGAATGTATTATTGCAAATTGAGCTTGGAGTGTTTTTAAATATATTGAGGTCTAATGGTGCCTTTAGAGTCTGGATTTTTTATTGATAAATGAGAAATTGAAGTCACGAAGAGCGGAGGCAGCTCTGCAGGCTTATTAAAAAAACTTTAAATCATTGTCTGCCTGCTAAATTAGTCTGGACAGGTACTGATAAAGCTCTATTTTTCTGAAGTTCTCTTTCAACAAAAGTCAACACGGAAAAGTTCAAATGTTGGTTCAGAGCGAGACCGAAGAGACCATGTTCTCTTGCTTTTTCACACAGACACACACACACGGTGCAGGTGTAATGATCATGAGATGCTGCTGGAATGACAACAGTAATCTGAAAGTATTACCGTCACTGGCTGCAATATATGCAAAACTCTATATATGATTTATAATGATAATATATGAGACCCTATAAATCCAGATAGTAAAAAATCTGTTATTCTATATCCGATCTCTTTGCATCATCATCATCATCCTCCTTTGCAGCAAAACTGCCACATTTTATAATGAACAAGATTTTAGCATCCAGACCTCACTGCAAAGATATTTGGACCCTATTCACACTCAAGTCAAAAATTATTATATTAAAAAAAGCACTTAATCATTTCATTTTTATAAAAATAAAAAAAACATTAAGTGCTTAAGTAATTTAGATATTTAGATAATAATATAACAACATATACAAAAAACACATATACAACAAATTTGTTTAAATTAAAAGCATTAAATTTGATTATTTATAAATAATAGTAATTTGTTGTTGTTGTGGTTGCTGTTGCTATTATACATATTGAAATTGCTTAAATTTAAAAAGATATTTATTTTTTATTAAGATTATCAATAATATAACTACTATAATTATATCATTAATTTAAAACACTAAAAAGTGTGTTTAAGTAACTTAAGATATTTATAAAACAACAAAATTGCTTAAAATATAAGAAAATTATATTTTACTATTTAAAATTATTATATAAATATCAACATTGCTTAAATTCAATAAAGACATTACATTTTAATTTTTATTATTATTATTATTATTATTATTATAGAAATACCTAAATTAAATAAGCACTTATTTAAAATATATATTCTTTTTTATTAAAGCAATATGAATATAAATAGCTTTGTTGTCACCAAAACTTTAATTATTACAATATCAGCATTATACGGCCCACTGGTCATTCTGCTAACATCATTAGCAATTGACACATATCGGGTGACCATTAATTTGAACCCTGGTGGTTTGATTGCAGTCATGTGGCTGGATTAAAGAAAGAAAAAACAGAAACAACAGCCATACCAGCTGAGCTTCTCACTCTCAATCATGAACATTTCCTCTCACTGTGTGTCCCATTAATTAGTGCCTCGTTGAGAACTAACGAACACAACTTGTGTCAACAGCTATAATGTAACAGCATAACTGGAAAGCGAGTAATCTGTTCTGTTGATACTCTCGTTTGTTGCCATTAGTCATAGCGAAGCAGCGGTTCTCGGATGAAAGAAGGTACGTAAAACATGCGTGTGCCGTCTGAATAAGCATAGATTGCGTTGTACACAGATGTTAAGTATTGCGCCCCTCTTGAGAAAACAGCCTGCCGTAGGCCGTGTGTCCAAACACACATAAACACGCAGCATATGCAAACATGTCTGAGTGTGTACATGTATAGGCGCTCGTACCAACACAAACACAAAGAAAAGAAAAGCGATCCAAGGAAGCCTCGTTTGGTTCAGGGATGGGTTTGAATGCCCAGCTGGTACTTAAGTCTGGTGTACTGGCGCCACCCCTCACAAGCTGCTACCAGCCAACACGCTACAACAGCACCAGACGCACGCCACGCCAAAAGCGTCCTGCCAGCATTGCCTGCCAATCCTACCGGAGAGAGAACATTTGTAGGCCAAACGCGGACGGAATAGCGTAATCCAGTCATAAAAACTGAATTTACAGTTTAATGCGGAATGTCACGGAATGTGTCAAAATTCGGATGAATTAATCAAAAGTAGGTCATAACACTTAAATCAAATCACGATATGGACTACTATTTGTAAATATTACGCCTCAAAAGTTGATTTAAACATGAATCCTTCCTGTTCTGCGTGTTTCTGTATGAATAGAGCAGAAGCACGTTTTTGTTTACTAACGTTAACTTACATAATCAGCGCGCATGGCGCTCGACTGCAGTCTCAATGAGGACATACATATATAAACAATAGCTCCAGAACTGTTGTGAAAGTCACTTCATGAGCATTTTACCATTTCATTTGAGTAAAACTAGCGTCATATCATATACACACAGAACTTTAAAAGTATTCACGGCAACCCATTAAAAAATTGGACAGTTCACCTTTAAGGCTCAACCCTTAGGATGCGATCAACACAGTGAGACAGAACTTGTAAACGGTGTGAGGGTCATTCTCGTCATTGTTTGGACATGACACACACAGCAGTAATAAGCTGATGCAGCGCTGGTCATAAGTGTGTGCGGTGAAGAAATCTGCAGATGTGCCATTTCGTCCAATAACTGCTGACCTGTAGGGTCTGTATACCATATGCAAAAGAATCAGAGATTCCTAACACGAAGCATCAAGCGTAGCATCTCTTCCATGTTAATTTCTGTTTTTGTCCCTGCTGCAAATGTGAAAAAAACGGTCATTTAAACCACCTAGCTCCACCCACAGTCAATGCTGATTGGACCAACATCCAGCTCCTTAAAGCTCTATAATAAACATAAAACGTGTTATGATTTAGAAAAGCTGAAGGGGTGAACATATTTTGGATTGTGAATAGTTAGGACATGGATTATGAAATGGAAAAATCTCTTCACTTATAAGAATAGGTACTCTTCCAAATACTCCAAATAATTGTTACCTTCTTGATACTCCACTACAGTCCTAGTCCAGTTAGTCTGGATCAAATATTAACTACTGAGCATGCTCAGTGCAGCCCTGTGTGCCTCACTGGATAGCAATCATAAACAGCCAGTGGCTTTAACTTTTTACTCATGGCAGCGCGCCACGTTTAAGCAAACAATAAAAAAAAATAACTGCATGTGCAGTTTGCCGACAAAATTATCCTATAATGAAGTAAGCCCTCTGCTGTTTTGCCTGCAATATCCATATAAAAATAAGAGTATATGTGAGAGAAAATAATTCAGAGGACATGTATGTTCTTCTCTTTAACTAGGGATTCTCTTCACAAATATCCTCGCTTCTCCTCCGGTGTAACCGTGTATGTGTGTGCGCGTTCCTTCATTATCATTATTCCTGTGTGTCGTCATACTGCCCGCACTGCCTCTCCTTCCCCCAAGCTAGCAACTGAACGGCATCATGGGGGAAACAGCAAGATTACCCAATCAATCTTCCCCAGAGAGAACGAGAGAGAATAGGGGGGAGGGGGAAGGAGAAAGGCAGACGCACATACACAATATCTACATATAGTATGTAATTTCCATATTTTACTACAGTAATCTTTCTGATGAAATCATACCAGCCGCCAACCATCAGAATGATTAATTGGTATCCTAATACTCTACCACTATGTCACTTACAGAAATATCTGCACTGGGGAGATTGAGCTTGATTGTGTTGCAAGCAGGACTCGAACTTCAATGTGTATGAAGCAAAGTCTGTTAAAACGTTACAGGGATAGTTCACCTTCAGTTGCTGGTCCCCACAGATTTACATAGTATGGGAAAAAACACTATGCAAGTCAATGGGGACCAAGTGAAGGTGAACTATCTCTTTAAGAAGCATTAATCTGAGAAGAAAAACAATTCCATGTTGCTGCCAAAATGAAAGAGAAAATTCAAAATATGAAAATAATTTGTATTATTTTTACCATTTTATTCTAATCCCTTTAAAAAAAATTAAATCAGGAAAAATAACTTTTATTATATTTATAATAATACTACATTATTTTATGTAAAATAGCATTTTTGCATCCTGATTAAACAAGCAGGACTAACATGCAGTGTACTTGGATCATCAACCAGATCTGAGGTGTAAGCTTGTTGTGAGTTGTCTGTGGCGTTTTTAATCAATGCTCATTACGAAGCTTTACGACTCAAGCCCGGCAGAAAGTGAAGAACACACAGACGACTCTGGCATTTAGAGGTGTTGCGTCCCAAAATTCCATCCCTATTGCCAAGACACCAATCCCACAAAATCCCTGGATTAGCCCACAACCATTCCTGGGATTAGAGGATTAGACCGTTATATTCCATTATCTTACACCGAGAGGATTCCTGACTGTCTTGATTGTAGCGCAGAAGCAGCCAGGAAGGTGTGGGCAATGCAGGTCTGAAGATACACACACACACACACACCGAGCACAGGACTCTACAGAGCTGTGACCCAACAAGGGAGCAAAGGGATCAGAATAAGAACATGATAAATCACTGAACTCAAGGACACCCTAGTAGCAGCAAAGACCTTGCCAAGACCGGCACACATGATACTGCAGCTCCACAACACACATGAGCGCATTCACACTCACAAACACAAACAAACAGACACACTCCGACAAAATACTTTTTCAGTGGAATACTTGAAAACCTATCGTTTATAGCAACATCAAATTCCCAAAATAGTACTTGACTCGTACGCTATATTCCAATTTTTCTGAAATCAATAACTTGTACTTAAAGCTCTCAGAATGAATATAAAGCCTATGCAGCAGGTCGAATGTAATAATATTTTTATATTTATTTCAGAAGATTTTCTAGCGGTTTGGAAAAATGTAATATTTGCACTTCTAATGAAAAGGCTGTGCATATTTAATCATGTTTAACCAAGTAATTCAAACAAGTAATACATGTAAGATCAATGAGCGATTAGCTATTAGTAAAATACTGAAAATCACATCCCAGAGGGGGGGATACATTTCCTATAGAAATATGTTAGTCAAATATTTGGTTTGGTTTTCATGCAAGTCAGTGAAATGTTGGTCAGTGGGATGAAACTGGCTCTATTTCCTTCCAGATGTAGACTTAAATCCTGACACTGAGCAGACCCATTCGAGCTGTCGTCTCCATAAACGCCACCAGTCAAGTTCAGCAGACAGACTAGAGGTCGGGCTCTCTGAACTAACCCTGATCCCATTATTCACTAAATCACATTTTCTTTGTATCACTCTCGTACAAGTCTTAGCTTGTATTCATGAGATTTATTCATCAGATGTTAGAATATAGTTTGTAGAACAGACCTCTATTAACACACACAATAAACTAAAGGAATATTATCACCGGTTATTTACAGGTAATTTTACCATTTAAGTGAGTCTGAAAATAGACACAACGGACTGGCAGATTAATAATCCTATCCGCTTTAGTCAATAAACCGGAATCAACAGTTTAAAGTTAAAACATCTTAATAAATTAGGTTTGTTATAAACATGCAGTTGTTTGATTCACAAATCTTTAATAGATGAAATGCAGTCATGCATTACTTGCGGATCATTGTGAAGTTGTTATCATCTGTTTGGTCTCTCATTCTGACGGCACCCATTCACTGCAAAGGATCCACTAGTGACCAAGTGATGCAATGCTGTAATTTTACAAATCTGCTCCGCTGAAGAAACAAACTCATCCACATCTTGGATGGCTTGAGGGCAAGTACATTTTCATTTTCTGGTGAACTTTTTGAAACCAACAGCTTTCTCAATGGCTACTATACAATTTAAATAAATAAATATATAAAATTTTCCATGCATTTTGCGCATATACTGTGTAAAATAAGTGTTAATTTGCATAATTAAATTATATTCATGTGTACTATCCATATAATCTAGGCTATAATTCACATTTTAACCAGATAAATTCCTTTAACTTAGTATGTCATTTTTTAAAGACTAAGACAACGTAACTTGAATTAAAAATCGCACTGCAACACAAAGTCAACAACCCTTATAAGACCTTAATTTTAACAAATATATGCATAACCAGATGTTTACACTCAACCTGTTTTGAGCCATCCGTCTATCCTTCCCGCTCTGACTCAAGCCCGCGGGCATCCCGGCAACAACAACTGACATTTCATTTTACCTTTCACTGTTACATCTGTGAATGCACAGCATTCAGTATGTTAATCAGATTACATGTCTGTCTGTGCAAATTAAAGAACCCATGCAAATCTGTGTTCGCGAGATGCCACGCAGCTGCTTTATGAAAGCCACTGCCGGAAAAATAAACGGAAATAAACATCCCATACTTGTCTTGCTAATACACACAATTACATACCGTGAGCATTTTTAAAAAGGACAAACAGGAAGAAACATGATCTGGAACAAAACACTCATGTACACACATAACGCATCTAATACACACTAATTCACGAGAAAAAAAAACTCTATTTTGCTCACTTAACATATCCTGTGACATTTTGGTAAGCAAATCTGCCTCGTGTCGTTCACTAAATACTCACATCAATAAACTCGGACAACAGACAGAAGGTAAGCCCCGCCCACAACACACATCTTCATTGGACAAGAAGTTGAAATGTATGTCACTCACATAGTCGTGGAAGGCCTTGGCCTCGCTGGAGTGTTCGCACGTCTCCCGACGGTCTGGAGCGGCACAGTACAAATCCCAGAATACACTGCAACAGGAAACAGGAGAGAATGTGACCATTAAATACAACATATATGAAGTCAAACCTTTTGAAATACACATCCCATAAGTATCCTACCACAAAAAAATCTATCAATAATGCTTCATTTGAGCTTGATTACTCTTTAGAAAAGCTACATCACAGTAAAGCCAGCATGGTAAAAATGAATTCCAGTCAAACTTGAGAATCGCAGACTCTTTCTCTTCCACCCGCTTGGCACAAACAGCAGGTTACAGATCAATTAAGCCAGGGATTTCCTCAATTAAGAGTCTTTGGGTCCTGCAGGGCTGTTTCGAAGGGGAACAAGGTTTGCGTCCAAATGGTATTTTAATTACTGCACTGAAACTAAGTACCTGTTTAAATGGCACAAATTAGATCGCTCCAGGTCTTCAGATATCGATTTAATGGATAACCAATAAAATCTCCAGGAAAAAAAGGCCGGTGGCGGGAAGGCTAAAGGCACACGACACGCGCCTGCTGTTGCTCTCAACGAGAAATGGAAAATAAACATTATTTATCAAGGATATATTTATATCAGACAAAACTATTTGGTGATGTTATAGACCTGAATTGGGAAACTTGTTGATAAGACTGCTTTTGTGCCAATGCAAGGGAAACTATCTTTTTTTCAAACAATCTTTTTTTCCCTGCAAATATTTACCAGGATAAAGAACATTCCTGAACACTAGTACAGCAAGTGAAAGAGTTACACAGGAAAAGGAGGGAAAGAGAGGATAAAAATGAGGGACCCTTTGTATGTGGGGGAAGGGAACATTAATGGAAAGAGGAAACTAGAAACAGACATGGAAAGAGAGTGGGGGAAAAATGGAGGGAGAGAAAGAGGGGGATAGAAAGTGAGGGAGAAACAGTGGGGCAAACAACTAAAACTCCAGATAAAATGTAACCACAGACTTACACATTTTAATGTAATGTAATTTTACATTATAAAAATGGCAAAATGCCACACTTTTAAATGCACAGACGCTTAAATGTTAAACTATAAACACTAAATAACCCAAACAAAGATTCCCCCAAAATACCATAGTTCTAAGTTATTGTAACTATTGCACAGGAGAATTACACATTACCATATTTTATATAAAAAATTAAACCAACTAAAATATAAAAAGATTGGAATGCCTTTTATACTGTCTACAGGAGATTCCAAAGTAATTTATTGTGCTTTTACAGCAGTAACAATAACTGCACAAATTAAATTTGAATGTGTGTTATATATTATGCTAAAGCTTTAAACAGTTTCAAAAGTAAAAAAAAAACTTTAATAAAAAGATTATTAAACATGCATATGTGCACGTCCACTTTTTATATATTTGAGGGTGGCTCACTTGCTATTAAAAGAGAGATCGGCAACATGTACATGTTTTTTTGACTCTGTAGATAAAGATAAAACAGATAAAAGATAAAATTGTTTTAGCATTAATTTGGTAAAAATGTATCTCCTTAACGCTTTTAACAGCTAAAGCATTCTGCACATTTCACACCTGGCCACATGAAACAAGGTTTTTCAGAATTCTTTAATGAATAGAAAACAATCTTTTCTACCATTATTTATGTCTTTACTATCACTTTTGATCAATTTCATGCAAACTTTATGGTTTTATTGACCCCAAACTTTTGTACTGTACTGTCATTTTCCATAGTGAAAAGAGTGAGCCCTTCTAAAACCAAATAAACTGTGTAGCAAAGATTTACAGTTGACTCGTACACATGGTCTGACCTCAAAACTCCACCAGCAGGTTTGTCCATATTACGTCACGGTCACTGCACTTCCTTGCGAAACAAAATCCAAATGTCTGATTTTACATGTTCCTCTGATGCTAATTGGAGGGAACTACATTCTCATGTTAATAGATTCTCTTAAACACTAAGCTCTTCTCTGGGGGCAATTAAGCAAATCCTAATGGTGAAGACAATACGAGACAAAAGCAGGGGTAATACAGCCACATCCATACGTATATGGACTTTACAGTGAGGAGCTCTTTCACATGTGTATTATTAGGAGTACAGAGGTGTGTCATTTGCATTTGTGAAACGAGATAATCCTGACCCTCGGGCAGCTGCTGACCTCAGGTACTAGAACATCCGCACGGTTTATAGCTAATAACGGAATCATGACAAAGGGAAAATCCCTGCCAAATTAATATGTGCAATATGAGTGAAGCAATTACTGGGGAGTCAGAACCCGATGCATTCGTGAAGATTCATGCCGCCACAAAGTGTTACAAGGCGCTAACACACAAGAGGTGAGGTTTAACGACTCAAGTTCTTTCCTCAAGTCTGCACTCATCCCCCTTTATCCTATATGACTACTACCGAATGGTGAGCTGTCTTGACCCCCTGGCCTCCCGCTGGCCCTCAGTTTGTCATTGGGCCACCCCCAATGGAGGAGAATATAACCGAATTGGGCCAGAGGGGGATTCGGACACTTGCCACAAAGGGAGAACGGTATGCAAAGAGTTAATCTGTGTTTGGGGTCTTTAACAGGAACAAAGGACAGCAGCAGAGACAAAGGTTGATGGAAGGGGTTTAGAAAAGGGATGGGCCATGTCTTTGCTCCACCATCTGGGCCTTTTGTCTGAAGGAGTGGGGTGGGAGAGCCAGGCCCAGGCAGACGTGCCCTTCGTGAAGGCTGCCTGACCCAATAATACACCCACTGCCATGGGTCAAACCGCAGCAGGTTAACATACAGTTTGACGGCTGGTGTCCCAGCCAAACTTAAGTCTGGATTAGTATAAATCAATAGAGTGAAAGTGAATCCAAACAATTTTGCAGTCTGTAATAGATATACACTCTCTTTATGGTGGAGTCACTTTTGAGTTAACAGTGAGGATATTTTCAGTTTAACTGTATTATTCACACTATTGCTTAACCAGGGTTCAACACCAATTTTTTTTTCTGCTTGCTCAGTTGGGACGTAGTTCAGATTTTAACTTGCCTTGTACACATTTTTGTTGTCCACAACACACAAAAAACACATTTAAAAAATAAATTAACTTACATTATTATTATAAAATAAAAAAGTATTTTTTACATTATTTTAAAACTAGAATTTATTATTATTATTTTTTTCTGCATATAAAAGCAATTTTTTTCCTCACATCAATTTTTTTTCAATAAAGTTCTTCTCCAAAACAGCAATAAGTAAAAAAAATAAATCTGGACATCAATATTGAAAAACATTACTGTCTGATTCTTATTTTTCAGCGCACTCTAAATGACACTACTAAGATTATCATGAGTCATTTTTGTGGATTCGTCAAAATCTCATCTGACAACCAGCTAGATAACTGTACCTAGCTGACAAGCAAAAAAAAGTTGACAGGCAATCCTCCATCCTTATTGTTGAGCCCTGCAGGTGCAATGTGATACAGTGACAAGCAATACATCCTAACTCTGAGTTTTTGCTTAAACCAGCTATAATGAGCGGTGCATGATGAGACATTTGAGGTTTGCTCAAACTAACTCTGGATAACAGTAATAGTGATGTTTGCCTTAGTAAGCACTATTAAGTATGTGCAGATGAGCTGTACATTTTGTAATCTCACGCAACACTGAGAAATAGCTTGCAATGTACCTGGATTAGACAAGATGTCAGAGCATCAATAATAAAACAAAATTATTTGTCCATTTTGAAATACACACTTATTAGCACTAGCTTACACACAGACAGATAGACAGCATGTATAAAATATAAAGAAAACACATGAGACCTACCACCACCATGAATGGAGGAATCCAGGAGGCTCTCCTAGCGTAATGTTCTTCTCCCATCGGATCTACAGCAGGCAGAGAGCAGGAAGAAACGAGAAAAAGAAAGAGGGGTTATGAGATTGTAGATAATGTAAAATTCACCTGTCACATGTTGCAGTCTGCTATCTGACCCAATCCAGATCCCATATATCATCCTGCTTTCTCCACTACAATGACACTGGAGCATAAAATATCATCGACAGAGAGGAAAGTCCTTCTGGGAAGCCCCTACGTATGAGATCGGAAGTCAAAATTCAGATGTGAAGTTCATTAAAGTGATTTTGGTATACAACCAAAATAAATAAACAGATACATCAACAAAGTGGGCAATTTCATACTTTAGAAATTTCATACAATAGAAAAATGGTCAAAGTAGTTGCCATGCGTTTGTGTTATCAACTTAATGTAATTTCAAACCATGGCTTTCTTAGGGCCCTATGAAATCCATTGTATTTTTTTCTGTTTCAATTTTTCTGGATTCCATTTTTTTCCATTTTAATTTTCCTTTAAAATAATGTTTTAATAATAATTGTGTTAGTAGTAGTAATACTATCATTATATTTAGACATATTTCTGTCATGATCTCTTCAAGTTGAACTGAACTTTTATTTTGACGCGTTGAAGATCATTTGGTTTCTGATTGTATATATGACTATGGTTTTACCCAAAAGAAACAGTAAAATGCTCATGAAGTGACTCTCAGAGCAGTTCTAGAGATTATGTTCATGTGTTCATGTACTCATATTGAGGTGGCAGAGACTGAAAACACTGCGAGCATCACACGCGCTTCAGTATGTGTGTAACGAAACTACGCATCTGTGTCATTCATTCACACAGAGACATGCAGAACAGACAGGATTTATATTTAAATAGTATTTTTGGCTTAATATTCACAGACAGTAGTCAATATCGCCTTTTGATTTAAGTGTATTGACCTACTTTATTTTTACAAATTCGTGACAATCCACATTATACAGTAAATTACATTTTTATGACTAGATTCTGTGATTACATCTGCGTTTCTGCATTGTGTTTATTTATTTTTTGTCCATATAGCGAAAGTTAATGGGATCCAGCATTGTTTTGGGCCCCACTGACTTACATTACATGGATAAAAACAGTTATCGCTGGGTGATAAATTGCATGCAATAATCATGTGCATCTTGTCAATAAAACCGGTTCTGTAATCAGTAGAACATTTCCATCACTTGCTTTCAGATGGAGCAGTATGTACTACACAGAGCCATAGTTCAGTGACAAGCTACGAAAAATAAAAATATTGCAGATGACATCATTGTATATCATATTATACATCAATATTATGAAATCACGCTGTGATAAAAAAAAGTTGTTTGCGTAGCTTCTACAGCTCTGTGTAGTAAATACTGCTCCTTCTGAAAGCATGTTAAAATATCACGTTTAATAGTTGAGTAAAAATATGTTTTTACTACAAACTCAATTCATAACGTTAATCGAGTGTTTGAAATAAATCCTTCTGTGAGATGATGTGGCTTCTTACACATAATATGACACGCAACATATTACATAGTATTCTAAGTAGTGATAAAGGCACTGCATTATTATATCATTTATTATAAAGAAAATTATATTAAAAGAACTCAGATAAACCATATATTGTCACAGTCGTGAGTTTATTAGTTACGTTGAATCAATGAAAGCAGTTAAATCCATTTATTCAGCTACCGCTATATGGATTTCTAGGTTTCTTCTGCGGGGCGTATGTGGAGTTTCCGCTTGAGAGCACCCTCTGGCCTTCGGTTGGAGATTTTCTACTGATCACAGAACCGGGTTTCACTAAAAGATATGCATGGACTTATCGCCCAGCCCTAGTTGAAATGATCTTCAAAATAGCCTATCTTTGTTTGTGTTCTGCAGAAGTCAACATTCACAATGCAACGGTTAGTTACAACGTTGGTAAATAGGACTACTGCGACATGACTTGAAGGTAGCGCATATTTTTGGCAGTTATTACTCAGTTTCCACCTGGTCAATCCACCAGTGTGGAGACCAACAGCAGGCTTTAGCGGTCCAGAGCCATGACCCTCAAAAGTAATCATAGCTTCTGTTTTTCCTACACTTCATTCAAGCCTTGGGTTTCACTTTCACCCTCCATCCATTCTGCTTGTGTGGAAATGACCAGGGCAACTCTCTTTAAGGCCATAATCTCAGTGTATTTAAGAAACGTTCTCCTTTGTAATAGGTGAGTATAAGGATCTGAACTGACCGTGGAAAGTGCGAGGAAAGAATTAGCCTATTATAACAATTATATATGGATGATTACACAGGAAAATGTAGTGAGAAAAAATAAAATCTAAGAGGATAGGTTTGTTCACTGCAGCTGAAAGTGGATTACCGAAGCAGGTCTGAAGGTTAAGAACGCGTTATCAGTCAATTTCACCTCGTCGGCCTGCCAAACGGCACAATAAACATCTGACCAACTTGTGGTGATTTTGAGAAGTGCAGCAGAAAGTCGGGAAACAATGCCGCAACGCAGCAGAGATGCCGCCAAGCCAACAGGGAGGAAAAACACCCTGGGGTAACAAAGCAATGGACGGAAATGACTGCTCACAAACAAATGGCTAAAACTAAATCCTGCCAGTCGGTGTACTATAAACAGCTATTAACTGAAATCAATGATAGGTAATTCATATTTTTGCACACAGACTGGCCCACAAATTCGGAGACTGTATAAATATGGGGAAAAACAAACAATTTAGTATACTTAAAATCAACTATGCATCACTACACTAATGCAGAAGTGTCAATGTTTTTATTAAAGTGAATATTTGGTGTGTTTTGAGATATTTTCTGACACAAACAGCGAAATTAAATGGATTATAAGGTCCTTATTCAAATGTGGAACAAGAAAAATAGAGTACAATGTTACTGTGGCAGTACAGAGAAGACTCACAACATCCTGACCCATTCAAATAAAACAAGTGGATTTCATTTAGATTTTATTGCACTGCAGAAAAGAACAAGCTTGATAAGAAACATGCTTTTGTAAGTGATGCCATATCACCGCATTAGAAAGAAATTGTGTATTGCAATGCTCGACACACTGCACAAAATATATATGTATATGTATTATACAGTACATTATGTAAAATGTTCAATATATACAGCATTATGTTTATAAAAATTGCAACTTGGTGGATGAGGATTTAAATGTGTTTTATAACAAAAAATATGTGCTAAAGTCATACTAAAGAGACTAAAGTGTGTGTGTGTGTGTGTGTGTGAGAGAGAGAGTCTTACCTCGGAAAGGAAGGTCTGTGCTGATTTCTGGGCCCCAACATGCAACAAGTACTCGTACACGTATAAAGCTAATCTAGAAGAGAACAAGAGAAAAATATATATTCCATTATAATATATAATTTATGCCATTATATTAAGGCCATGGCAAGGAAATCCCAGATTTCTCTGAGAGTAAGCAAAAATAATAACTCCACGATGACAAGAATATTTTTTCATATAAACAATAAAACATTTTCATTCAATAATAAAAAATCTACATAAAATAGTATGCTGTGTCTTTTTGTGCTATGTGGTATGTCTTTTTGTTTATTTGAATATTGTATCATTGTCCTTAAAACACACCAACATCAAACTTCATGAAAATCAACTGCAAGTCATGCTCCTTCTGCAGATCACTATTTATGTTGCTGCCTATGTAGTGTGTCAAAATCAGTCACTAATAAACTTAGAATGCTGCCGTAGAAGGTAGCTGCTTATGTAGACAGCTAGCGAGGTTTTAGATCAGAGATACAGACTTTCATTCCCAGTTGTGTGCCGTCACTCTAGTTTGGATGTTGTTCAAAAGTTTCAGGAAGAAAATCAGTGGCTACAGACAACTCACTACAGATTGTTGATTACACAAGTACACATGGACATACAAAAAACCCATCAGTGGCAGCGACCACATGTCCGATCTCCACAGCCCGTTTGCTCCGTGAAAAGAACAGAAAGATCAGCCAAAGCATGCATAGCTGGAGTTGTCAAGGCAATCTGATGGCACCATCGAGATTGTTGTGTTTTTGTCATTTTCTGTATCCATTATGTCTGTTGTTTAGCCGCTTGGGCTAGCAATTACCCAGCTCCCAGTGTACCGCGGGGCTGAAACGGTACCATTCCTCTGCTCCTATCCTTTCCTTTTCTCTACCATCAGCCATGAGAGTAAATAGCCCTGCAAAGCTCTCCTGGCTAAATTACATTCAGAGACAGGCACAATTTGGTAGAAACATGGTTTTTACCTGGCTGCAGAACATTTATTTCCACCATGGGTAAGGCAATAATAGCATACCCAAGAGTGGCTCTTCCATGACGACGTATGTTGACATCCAAATCTGATGTCTCAACAAAGAGATAGGCTAGTTTGGTCATTTTATGTCAAATTAAACACCGATTACAAAATAAAGATGATTTAAAGTGATCGTTCCTAACCCATTACACATCCCCATGTTCCAATTATATTTTAGAAAATTAGGTTGGAATGGTGCTTTTTGTTCATACAGTGAAAGTCAATACGGTCCAGTGTTGTTTTGGACCTCAGTGACTTTCAGTGTACGAATAAATACAGCTGAAACATTCTTCAAAATATCTTCGTTTACATTCCACAGAACGTAAACAAAGAATATTAATCGGTATCAGTATCAGCCCTGAAAAATACATATCGGTTGAACCATATTACAGATTTGAGGACGAGTAACATGATGACAACATTGTTGGACCTTTTTCCATAATTAAGAATATATACACTGAAACTGAGAACAGAAAATGGCAAACAGAGAATGTTGTGAGCCAGATTTGTACTAGTGTTACCCACATGAGCACAACAACTCAATGTTCTGTAGCATAACCATGTGCTAACTAATAACCACTAGGGGTGTGATGAGACACTCATCCCACGAGACAAGACAAGACAAGACACGAGACTGGGTTCACGATAATGAGACAAAACAAGATTTTGTGACTTTTTTTAAAAGAACAAAAACCTCAATGATGAAATATATAAGGAAAAATAATATTTTATTCAACTGAAAAACACAATGCAAAAAATGTAGTCAATTTTGAAATCTACATGTACTTTATGAAATTAAACTTCTATTTCAATTAATTATATGCAGTAATAAACAACATGTAAACGAGTTGCACGATTATGGATAAATTGAGTGTAAAAATGTGTTTAATTAAAATGGAGATAAAGATTCTCATGATTTTGAAGAAAAAAAGATTAGAAAACTAAACAAAATAACGTAATTTACTAGTGGTTCTGACAAAATGTTCATTGCTTCAGTCTTTAAAAAAAAAAATTCATTTGAAAAAAAAAAAGACAATGTCTCAATTCATAAAGACTTGTTTCACTATTGGAATCACCTGATTGAATGATTCAATGTCAAATACTTTTTTTAAACGGAATGTCTCCACATCCTGACGGAAGATGATAAGTGTTACAATACAAGTGTTAAGATACTTTCGTTTTGATCGCTACTGTAGACAATAAGTGTTTATACCCAAACTATAAACTTGTATCCCAGTACTTCTGTTATTTAATGTTTGTAACAGAAATAATGATGTGTGATTGAAAAGACTGTGTAGCTCTTTCTGGATCAGCAGCAGCATGAATGCAGATTTGAATGTCTTTCACATGATTATGATGTGAAACAGGTGTTAGTGGAGCGTGAGCAGCACGTGTTTTGTCACCGCCCATATCAGTGAATATGTGTGTTTGACTTTCATGCAGTGCCGTGAAGACCGATCGGTGGCTGACTTGAAGCAGTGTATGCCGGTTAGAAAATTTGTCCGACATGTAACCGCACAGACACCCCGTCACTGTCACGTGTGGCATCAAAGTACCGCGATAGCATTTGGAGAGCAGCTGGCTGATTAAAGCAAATATACCCCCACTTTATTGGTATTTAAATATTATGTTTATGTTGAACTTTTTTTCTTGAACAGATGGCCCTGTATTAAGCGGTATATAAAAAGTGTTTCTATTGCTCATGAAAACTTTTCTGAAATGTCTGCATTTGACAAATATTGCGTGTTATTCACTTAATCTGTGATAGAGTCTGCAAACATCGAGAGAGCATCCCTACCGGGAGCAGAAAAAGTCTGACTTCACGTCTCCGCTTTCAATTCCGCCCCCCGACAGCAAGCAGCTACTCTCGCCGATAGGTCTGTGTGGCACTGCATGAAGTCGAACACACCTAATGACTGCATTCACATCGGAAGCATGATGATGGCCGGCCTTCTGATTCATTAACATGGGCAGCAATAAAACGTGCTTCTCGCGCTCCACTGACACTCGCGATGTGAAACAGTCATAATAGACATAGCTGAATCATTGTCATTCAGGAATAAGATCACTTGGGTGTTTGAATAGAGATCGTAATCTTTTAACGATTAACCGTGCAGCTCTAATGTAAACACTGCAAAATGTTTTGCGAGGCTATCGTCACGTTCTCGCAAAGCACATTGGACAACCCTCTACGATGCAAGTAAATCACTCGCATATACTACTAAATTACGTTTAATATTAGCCAATGGCTAATAAATTATCACATTTTATTCTCCAGTGTGTGAGTTGGAGGCTAAGTATAAGGTTAGCACAGATATATTCACTCGCGGAACACTAACTGAGCGCTTCAGAGTTTCTTTCTCCGTCAAGCGATCTGTGCTGTTTCTCAGTTCATCTCAATGGATGTGCAAGCGCACCTGTATTTAACGTACCGTGAACTCTAGGCGCACGACTTGCCGTCGCTTTGGTGAGAGCAGAGAGAGTCTTACATACATGCAGAAATGAAGCGCTACATGTAAACGATATTCTTTGTTGTATTTTTCCTGTCAGTTCATTTGGATTTTTTCAGCTTTTAAGAACTGCCGAGTTTTCCTGTACATAGAGCAGCAATGATGAGAATGTGATGATATTTACAGTTGACAATGGGTCTTGTGAGTGTTTATGAAACAGAGTTTGTGTTTAGGAGCCTGATGGCCTAAGGGAAGAAGCTCTTCCTCAGTCTTTCAGTCTTTGCCATCATGCTCCTGAAGCGCCTGCCAGATGGCAGTAAACAGAAAAGATGGTTACCGGGGTGAGTAGAATCTTTGAGGATTTTTGCAGCTCTGCTTCTGCAGCGTTTGAGGTAGATGTGCTGCAGAGAGGGGAGAGCAGACCCTGAGATGCGCTCAGCTAAGCGCACGACTCTCTGTAGAGCTTTGCAGTCCTGGTTTGTGGCATTATTATACCATACGGAGATGCACTGAGTCAGTACACTTTCATGGCCCCTGAATAGAAAGTTTTCAGGATAGCTGGTGAGACCCTGAATTTCCTCAGCTGTCGCAGATGGTACAGCCTTTGCCTGGCTTTCTTCACCTGAGTTTGAATGTGTGTAGTCCAAGTCAGGTCCTCGGAGATGTTTACACCGAGGTACTTGAAACTGCTCACCCTCTCCACAGGGGTCCCACTGATCATAAGAGGAGTGTAGGGCTGCTGCTGTCTCTTCCTGAAGTCCACGATCAGCTCCTTAGTTTTGCTCACGTTCAGAGAGAGACAGTTGTCCTGGCACCATGATGTAAGTCTCTCCACCTCATCCAAGTATGCGGCCTCGTCATCGTTGTTGATGAGGCCCAGAACCACAGTATCATCCGCAAATTTGACAATAGAGGTGGAGCTGTGTGAGGACACGCAGTCATGGGTGTATAGAGAGTATAGCAGGGGGCTCAGGACACAGCCCTGTGGGGCTCCTACATTCAGGGTGATGGAGTTGGAGGTGAACTGGCCGACTTTCACCACTTGTGGTCTGGCGGTGAGGAAATCTTGAATCCAGTCACAAAGTGAAGTGTTTAGGCCAAGGTCTGAGAGTTTAACAGTCAGCTTGGTGGGGACTATAGTGTTGAAAGCCGAGCTGTAGTCTATGAATAGCAGCCTGACATAGTTGCCATTTTTGCTGTCGATGTGAGTGAGGGAGGAGTGCAGTACCTGGGAGATGGCATCGTCAGTAGACCTATTTGGCCGATAGGCAAACTGAAGAGGGTCCAAGGTAGCAGGGATAGAGGAGCAAATGTGTTTCTTTAAAAGTCTCTCAAAATCCTTCATGACCGTCGATGTGAGGGCAACTGGACGATAGTCATTCAGGCAAGAGGGTTTACTGTTCTTAGGCACAGGGATTATGACAGATTTTTTAAAGGAGGTGGGAACAACAGAGGTAGCAAGGGACTCATTAAAGATGGAAGTAAACAATCCAGCAAGCTGATCAGCACAGGACCTCAGAACGCGGCCAGTAATCCCATCAGGTCCTGCTGCTTTCCTGACGTTCACTCTCTTTAGTTCCCTCCGAACGTCATCCTCTGAAAAGGTGATTACATGATCATTGCTGCTCTGTCTGCTGCTTCCTGACGAGCTGTTCGGCAGATTTGCGCCGCCATTGCAGTCAAAGCGACCGTAGAAGGTGTTTAGCTCTTCGGCCAGCAGCGGATCTGCTCTCACCTCTGCGGAGGATTTATTTCCAGAGGAACAGATGGTCTTCAGTCCCTGCCACATGCGTCGAGAGTCATTGAGCTGGAAATGTGACTCAATTTTCTCACTGTACCGGCGCTTAGCGGCTCGTATTGCACGCCGGAGAGCGTAGCATGATGTTTTGTACTCGCTCATGTTCCCTGACAACAGACCGGCATTGTATGCGGCAGTGCGATGGTTAACCGCATCACGGATTGATCTGTCCACCCACGGTTTCTGATTAGTAAATGTCCTTATTGTTACCGTTTCAGTGGCTTGCTCGGTTAGCGTGTTTACGAAGCTTACTGCTACATTCGTGAATTCGCTGACGTCAGATGAACTCGCCCGGAACATGTCCCAGTCGACGTCATCAAGAGACGCCTGTAGCGTAGCTTCAGAGTGGGGGGACCAACGCGTCACTTCCCTCTCCACCGGCGGCTCGCGAGCGATCCTTTGTTTGTATTCCGGCGTGAGAAAAATGGCGACATGATCTGATTTGCCAAAAGCCGGCAGTGAGTGGGCTTTGTAGGCGTTATTGAGCGGAGTGTAGCAGTGATCCAGTGTATTCAGTCCTCTGGTTGGACAGGATATGTGTTGATGAAAGTTCGGCAGGACTTTCTTGAGGTTGGCCCTGTTAAAGTCCCCCGCGATGATGCATGCAGCGTCGGGATGTTTGTTGATATATCCGCTGATTTCATCGTGGAGATTTGACAAAGCCACGCTAGTGTCTGCTTGTGGAGGAATATAAACGGCAGACACGAGGATCGATGTGAATTCCCGGGGCAGATAGAAGGGGCGGCAGATAATGGAGAGATGCTCCAGATGAGGCGAACAGGAACGCGACAGAATGGAGATATTCCTGGGGTCACACCATTTCTTGTTAACAAAGAAACACACTCCACCACCTTTGGTTTTTCCGGCCTCGGCTGATCTGTCCATCCGTAAAACAGAGAAGTTATCAGACGGCGTTACAGCGGTGTCCGGGACCGTTGGCGTGAGCCATGTTTCGGTCAAACAAAAGATGTTGCAGTCCCTAATGTCTCGTTGGAAACTAATCCTGGCTCTAAGATCGTCCATCTTATTCTCCAAGGATTGGACATTAGCAAGCAGAATACTTGGAAGAGGAGGGCAGTGAGCCCTTTTCCTCAGTCTGCTGCGTATTCCAGCACGTCTCCCACGGTGTTTCCTTCGCCTCCTGCGGTTGTTCAGGTGGTCATTGTTCAACTCGGTGCTCCGAAGTATCTCCAATGGCCACGCTGGGTCCGTGGATAAAGTATCCTTAATCAGGTTAGTGTAGCGATGTCCAATGTCCAAAAGTGTTCTTCTGTCGTACATAATCATTGCAGACATACACGTATCAAAAGAGAAGTAAAAAAAAATAAAAAAATAGGTAAGAAACACACATAAAAGCACAATTCTGAGCGGAGCTAATTCACAGGCGACTGAACTCAGCAGCGCCACCGTTAAATCATTCTTAACCAATATAAACCAATCTTGAAATCTGTATGATGTAGGGTTAATACTGTTAACTAAAACTATTAAAAACATTTGAACTGAAATAAAGCTGAAATAAAATATAAAAATAAATAGTATATGGAAAACTTAAACTAAACAAAAATTTGAAATTGTCTAAAATAAGTTTTTAACACTATAATTACTAACTAGGAACTATTAAAAACAAACTAATCTAAAACTGAAATAAATTAAACCTAAATAGTAATATTTTAGTTTAAAAAAAGGACAAAAGCACATAATAGAATAACAAAAAATGAAAACTGAAAATACTAAATAAAAGCAAATTCAAAATATTAATAAAAACTATAACAGTATATAAATAATACTAAGATAACACTGTTCTGATGGAAGCTTCTCTCCAACGCACATACAGTGGGCAGAAACGTGTATTTGTGTGGGAGCAGGAAGCTTTCCCAAGCATCAGCGAGGAGGTGAATGAGTCAGTGGAATGAGGCGCCCAGGGTGGCAGGCTCATAAATAGCAGAGGAGAGCTCCCTCTGATCAGCCAGTCAATGGCTGTGATAAAGCTGGATATGAAAGACAGGGAGGAGATTCAGCGCTCCATCACTGCACAAACACTGACGCATTGGCGCGGGAGAGTGACCAGAATGACAATGCCTCCCACCGAGAGACAGTGGTGGAGGGGGAGTCAACGACGACCATAAAACTGTGGATGAGAGGTTCAAGCAAAGTCCATCTAAAGGTATCACAAAGGATCTACGGAATAAGCAAGTCAGCAATATCTACTTGTAAGGTTTTAAACTTAAGCTGCATTTCAGTTTACCTGTTAGCCATGACAAACAGAAGCAGAAGTGGGCGATATGGTAAAAAAATGGCAGAATCATGATCTTATCACAATTCTTTTTTATTTTCGTCTTTAAAGGGATAGTTCACCCAAAAATTTTAATTATCTCGGTTTACTCACGCTCCTGTCAACCTTTCAATGTTTAAATGTAAATAGCAGCCTAAATTAAATCTGTTAGCCATATAAAGCTACCACATCTCTTCACAAGTCTTGCATTAAACTGATCGATTCAAATGGATTCGCTTTATGACACCTTTATAACCTTTATGGCTAGTCCATGTTTTGGAGAGCCTTTCAATGGAGTGCCAGAAACTTTGCAGGTTCATTAAAACTCTCTCAATTTGTGTTTTGAGGATTAATGGTTTTGTAAGAACATGAGGGTGAGTAAACAATGACAGAATTTAAATTTTTGGGTGAACTATACTTTTAAAACGGAGTCTAACTAAATTCCATTAAAACAAGGTAACAAAAGACTGACAGAACATGTACATACAGAATAACAGGTCAGAAAGTCTAGGTTTTGTTACAGAAAATAGAGGGAGAAAGTATTATGCTATGTATATATGCTCCAAAGAAGAAATTGGCCCTAATTTGTTAGTTTTCTGAACTGTAGCATAATCTTTTATTTAGCAAAAGCCATTTCAGTGAATATCACTATACATTTCCAAGCCTTGCATTTGAATGGCACCCATGAAACTCATTCAAGCTCTGTTAAAGAAAATGCCATATTTAATATTATATGAATGAAAACGAGGCTGTTAAGGTGTAGTCCGTTCAGATGTTCAATAGTCACTTTTTTCTAGAAATTTTCTGAAAAAGGTATTTGCAATATAAATAAAGTACACAACAGCATGAGTAATTGCACATACAGTACATCTGTCGCTCACAGCCATTTTTATATCAACACATTAATTCATTTTAACAAACTCGAAAGTCCATGGTTCCTATGCCCTCTGTAAGAATAAACAAAAACATATCGGATACGTTCTACTATGGCATTTTGTCTGTAGAAGCGCACAAAATAAACCACAAGAAAAGGGGTGTGCGATATGATGATTTTTGATCATGGACGATAAAAATCTCTCCACAATCTGCTTTTGAAGAAATATCGTAGTATCGTGCTACAGAACATATTCTATCAATTACAGTTCTGGCGCCGCGGTCTCTATATGCTGTAATATACAACACGGCATACAGCGGTAGAGTTACTCTGACAGGATACTGCACTTATTCGCGATCACAAAAGTACATTATTTGCATACAAGCCTTGCCGGTTAAATGTTTCATTAGTGCTAGTCTGACGTGCACTTTTTCTGAGCGCATACACCAGAAGCGCGTGCATTAAAAAGCCTGTCTAACAGCACCTGATTACTGAATTAAGTTATATTTTGCACTAATACTGTCAAAACACACAAGGTTTATATATAGACTCAGTTGGTTAGGTCTAAAATTAAAGTAAACAGTTGAGAGAAAAATGGATACGTGCCTGTATATTAGATGTGTGCATGTCTTAAAGGGACATTAAAGGGATAGTTCATCCTAAAATGTTACACAAAAGAAGATATTTTGAAGTATGTGGGTAACCAAAGAGTTGCTGGTCCACATTGACAGTAGGAAAACAATTTGAGGTCGGCCGATATGGGTTTTTCTCTGGCCGATGCCGATATTTAGACATCAGTGCAGCCGATGGCCGATATATGATGCCGATTTTTTTGCCCGATTTTCTCTTTCTTTTTTATTATCTCATAAAATCTAAATCAAGTAATAAAAAGTAAAATGATACATAAAATTGCTTAAACTAAACATTTATTAAACAAAACAAGCCTCTCCAATCAGTGCACTTGTATAATTTAAATACAAAATAATGTATACATTAAATAGTAAATACACAACAGGTAATCAAAAATCTTACATAAATAATATAATAAATAAAATAAACAAGAGTAGTGTTACACAGTAGCACCCAGCTAAAAACACAAGTCAATAAAATAACCACACTTTTAGTAAAAGAAAATTGGACAGATAATTTATTATTATTAAATATCAATGTATTATTTTTATTCAGTTCTATGCAGCAGAATCAGACATAATTGTTGTTGTTGTTTTTGACTAATTATCAAAATAATGTATAGTCCTGCAAACAGGGTTTTTCCTTTCTCTGAAGCGGAACCATCCTGATCATGTGCACAGAATGTACCCTTCAACTGCCTGAAACAAACACTTTTTAAATGCAATGTATTTTAGGTGTTATAATCATTATATGATTGAAGAAAATGACAATTATAAAGCTATGTTTTATTTTCTCTCACCTAATGTTTTATTGTTATTTATTTTTAAAATGGCCTCATGAAATGTTTTCTTTTTCCTCAGAAATTCTGTGTTGTGTATCTGGTTATCAAACGAAGGCATAAAAAATCTATGTAATTTATCTTGACATTTTTGAAAATGTAACTTTTTTTTGACAAACAAAGGGAATTTACTAAAATTAAAACATGTTAGAAATGTTGTGTGATCATTCCTTAAAAAATAAAGTTTTCATAATTTTAGTAGTATGTACATTCTGCTGAACAAATATTTCTGCTGCAATGTAGGGGTGTAAATTGGATGGTTCGTCACGATATCGATTCTCATACCCAGCGATATGATATTTGCCGATACCTCAACATTTTTTACGATACGATTCGATACAGGATTATATCGATATTATCATATTATATACCTTTTTTAAACAACCATCTACATTTTTATTAACTCACAAACGCAACCAAAATATATAACATGAACATAAATCTAAAAATGCTACTATTGGCTCAGTGCTAAACATCTTTTCTACAGATAACCAAATTACAAGCAATAGCAAAAAATAAATACAATAGAAGAAAGACACAAGTTCAATAAACAGTGCTTTTCAGGTTTTTCAGCTCAGTCTAAAATACATTTTCAGGTACGCTAAAGAAATGTAATAATCAAATGAAATTTGCAAGTCTTCACTGTATAAATTAAATAGCCTGTAAATTAATACGTTTTAATCTTACAAAGGTTATTTAGCTATTTAGGAGCAGTGAACACTTTTATTTTTCTTTGACAGCATTATATTTATTATTAGTTTTCTTTCACTTTAAGAATGAAAGCACAGATTTAATATACTGATACACATGCCGTTTTTCTCCACTGTTTACATTAAGACAAATGATTTTCTTAACCTACTGTTTACAAGGATATTACCCAAAACATGCATTTTGATGTAGTTTTGCCTGAATTTATTCATCCATGCTCAAAAAAGCAGAAGAGAGCTCAATTTAGTATTCGCGCAGAGTTGACGCGGCTGTCGGTGTGCGTGTGCTTCAGATGTGCGTGCGCAACTTTAGCCAACAATCCCGAGCGTCTTATATGCTCGCCTTGTGCTTTCGGGCAGTCCTTATATCGAGTCCTGATACGTGAGATTGAACGAGAATGCACAAGTTGGTGGTAATGCATAGACGGACATTATGTGAAAATGTGTACAGTGCCAAAATAAAGGTGCCTTTTTATACTACATATATATCGATATTTTACATGTGGCATTGTATCGTCATACATTGTATCGATATATATATCTATCCATAACGATGAATCGTTACACCCCTACTGCAATGTCCGGAGCAGGGTTTCATAACCCACTCCATAACCAACTTCACTCACCAAGGCACATGTTCTGTGGTGATGTGACAGTAAAAGTGATTTAGTTTGATAAAAAAAACTTTTATTTTGATGGGTTTCCGTGAATACCTTTACATATACCTTATTTCGGTGTATAGGATATGAGGATAGTTTTACTCAAATGAAACGGCGAAACACTCATAAAGTGACTCTCAGAGAAGTTCTGGAAATGTTGTTTGTCTGTTTATGTCCTCATTGAGACGTCACACCCGCTTCAGTGTGTATGCTAAAGGAAAACGCGTGTGCGTCTCTGTCATCCATTCATACATAAATATGATCGATCACTATGAGTTAATTCTCATCAGATCTCGTAAATCGGTGGGAAATGAATAGAAATGATGATTCGGTGTAGGGAAACATTAAGTGAACATGTATAAAAATATAAAAACCCTTGCAAAGCTTTATTATCAGTGCATGTTAGCAGAGCATAGTGGGGAGCGGATCACTGAAGGAGATCAGCTGTACCACAGCATAATCGGCCGATCAATCGGTCGACCTCTAAAAAATCATATGGAAGTCACTGTGGACCAGCAACTGTTTGGTTTTCTAGTTTCCACGTTCTTCAAAATATAATTTATGTTCAGCAGAAGAAAGAAACTCACTCAGGTTTAAAACAACTTTTGAGTAAATTAGGGTATAAAAAGTAAAACATTATGACAGAATTTTTAGATTTTACCTTTAACGTTAGCAAAAAATAAAGAGAAAAATCACTCATTACTCATTTCATGAATCACTAATTTATTGAATGCTCCTGCTAAATACACCTATTGTACCTGAAAATCAAGCACTGTTTGTTTAATCAGTATATCATGTGTATTTGTAATGTGTAACATTGTTCTTATTTTTTTAATAAGAAAGATAAAATAATGACAATATAATAAAATAAAGATTTTTATCTTCACCCACTTTGGCTTAAATATCTGCCATTATTTTTTCTTTGTTACCTTGAAATGCTTTGTCTTTATAATAGGTCAATTCGTTTGGTTGTAATGCTCAGACAACTTGCTAAATAGTAAAACCATCATGGCAAAGAATCATGATAAAAATCGGGATATTTAAAAAAATTAAATAGTGATATGATATTTTTTCCATATCACCCACCCCTATACAAGAGACTTGTCATTTGGATCAAAACACTAAAATAATTTTGTGTTCCAAAGAAGTAAATACCACAGTTTCATGTCTCTGACTGACTTACTCATGATCAATTTAGTCACGAAAACTGTTCCGCTTTGCAATTTGCTAATCACTTATCTCACTACCTGTCTCACCATAAAAAAGGGTTTATGAACGCCAATGGAGTTCGACCTCTGGGCTTGAAGAAAACATCTAGCAGCTGCCATCTGCTTAAATATGCGGGAAGCGCGAGACGATCTGGATCAAACTGTGGATTCCCAGGAGTGGGCTGATAAAAATTTCATGGCAGGGAGGCCCATGTGATCTGGGTGGAGGGGGGTACTGTGCGCTTTGGTACAGGGGACCGGCACCTAGCCCTGATGCATTATTGAACACTGTTCATTCAAATTGTGCCTTCAAGGAGCACCTTGTGTAGAGTTGTCAGGAAAATTGAGTGCAAGAGCCAAGAACAGAACCTATGAAGCCCAAACACTTAAAGACATCATAGAGGGATGGGAACAGGGAACTACAGCTGATGGGACGAGACCCTGAGGTGCAGGCAAGAAGAAGCGTCTGGCCTGGCTGCGAGAGCAGACACTACAAGCAATGCTGGGATACGCCAAAATAAATTAGATCAAGTTATTAAGACAAGTTAATCACAGCTATTTAAGTTAGATAACAACAGAACTAACAACGACCTCAACACATAAGCATGTAACTATTGGGATAATTGAGACAAAAGTAGTATTTTAACATTATAATAGATTTTTTATAGACTCTTAAAGGGATAATTCACCTAAAAATAAAAACTCTGTCGTTAATTACTCACCCTCATGACCCGTAAGACCTTAGCTTAGTTCGTAACACAAATTAAGATGAAATTCAAGAGCTCTCTGGCCCTGCTTAGACTGCAAAGCAACTACCATGTTAAAGTCCAAGAAAGCAGACAGAAGAAACAAGCGTAGTACTCTTTAGAACACGCGTTGAAACCACAGAAGATAAAAAAAAAATTTATAGTCATTATTATTATTATTTTTATTTTTTTTACACAAAATATAGTTTCATTAAGGTTGAACTGCTAATGTCACATTGCCTATTTTAAAGATGTCTTTACCTTTCTGGGCCTTGAACGTGGTAGTTGCGTTGCTCTCTACGCAGGGTCTGAAAGCTCCTGGATTTCATGAAAAATATCTTAATTTGTGTTCTGAAAATGAACAAAGATCTTACGGGTTTGGAACGACACGAGGGCAAGTAATTAAAGATAGAATTTTCATTTTTAGGTGAACTATCCCTTTATTAGACCCTATTGATTTTATTGTATGGAACAAAAAAACTGATCTTTTTAAATATCTTCTTTTGGTTCCAGAGAATAATGTCTTGGTTTGGGGATGAATAAATGATGACAGAAGTTTCACTATTGCCGTTACGTCACATGATCAACCAGGTAAAAATATTAATTATAAACATTAAGTCAGTAAGAAAAAAAAACAAAGCCTACCTTTGCTCATTTAGCCGGATAATTGTAAAATTAGGCTACATGCTGAATGGAAAATGTACAAGCAATAGTAATAGTGATACTTGTCCTATCAGGTACTGCTAAGAAAAGCAATAGGCTACATTCTATTTTATTTTTAAACACACCACTCAAATCCTTATATCAAGTCTTTATATGCCAATCTCTATCATTTTCAAATGACTGAGAGCAGGTGTTAATTTATGCAAACCTGATCAGCAAAATCTAAGTGGTGCGCTCTCTCCAGAAGAGCACAGGACATATAAAGAGCCATATTATGGAGACGGGGAGGGGTTGGTGGAGACCATATCGCTGGCTGGGGCCTCAGGAGCCTGCGCTGCGGCATGCCGTCTTAAAGCTCAGCCTCCCTGTACAAAAGCCCGAAAAGAGGTCTGCTGGAGAGAGTGCCCAGGGCGACGACCCATGAGGACACTTAAAAGGTCCTCATGGCAACCTGTCAAAATATAAGTTCGGTTTAGCCGAATATATTACTGTGGGGCAGTAGAATATACGTAACACAACTACAACAATTTTGTCAGAGCTCTTGTTATTATAAATTTTGGCATTCATTTTAATTTTTACACCAGACACGTATATCGGTTCAAAATATCGGTTATCGGTCTACTTGATCTGTAATAATCGGTATCGGCCCTGAAAAACACATATCGGTCGACCCCTAAACACACATACTGATAAAAAAAAACTGTATAGCCTGAATGCACTGTAAGTCGCTTTGGATTACGTATATTCTACTGCCCCACAGTAATATATTCGGCTAAACCGAACTTATATTTTGACAGGTTGCCATGAGGACCTTTTAAGTTTCTGTAGCCTATGTATATATGATATGACGATCGTTTTACTCAAATGAAACGGTCAAATGCTCATGAAGTGACTCTCCGAGCAGTTCTGGGGATGTTGTTCATGTATTTATGTCCTCATTTAGTGAGACGGCAGATGCTGAAAACACCGCGAGCATCACGCTGTTCATATGTGTGCAGTAAATGAAACCGCACGTCTGTGTCATTCATTAACAGAGATGCAGAACATGCAGGATTCATATTTAAATAGTGTTTTTGCGGCTTAATATTTATAGATACTAGTCGATAGCGCGAGTCGATTTAAGTGTACTGACCTACTTTTGATTAATTCATCCAAACTTCGACAAATTCCATGACATTCCGCATTATACGGTAAATTCCATTATATGACTGCATTCCGCGATTCCGCATCGCGGACATCATAGTGGATTGTGATTTATTGCAACTTCAGCAACGTCTGCTGAACCTTACCTTTGAGAGACAACTGATGCGTGATCACTGACGCAGCTCCAGTTAGCAAGTGCTTTCGGTGTGAGACTGCCTTCAGTTTTCCGCGTTGATTGGTCGGACTCGTGACTCCCTATATCAGATGAGCGGTGGGCGGAGATTGCTCTAGGCCACAGTGTTGCGCTCAGACAGGCTGCATCGAGCCAAATAGTGCATTTAAACATTAAATAATTTCACCTGTATTATTTATTCACCAATAAATAGTCACATGTAAATCGTATGTTTGTTTTCATAATACAAAAAAAAAAATTTTATCAGCAAATCTGTTTTGAAAATGGCCGATATCGATAATCGTAAAAATGCTTAATATCGACGCCGATAATCGGTCGACCCCTATGTGTGTTGCCTGGGAATCGAACCCACAACCTTTTGCGCTGCTAACGAAATGCTCTACCACTGATCCACAGGAACACTATAGTATCCCTGTGGGAGAATGCCCTGCCAATAGGAGGCGTTCAGAAGAGCTAAGTCCAGTGATGTTGGAGTAGTTCAGCATAGGTGGGTTTGTTTTGAGGTGAGTGAGGTAAAAAGAGCTGATGTTACGGTACTGCTGGAACATAAGGTCTTACTGCAAAATAGCCTCACTATGACTCCTTGTAACACTGTGGGGAGTCTCATGCGCACGGGGAACATTAAACACAGGTCAGATTGCTTGGCCTACAATATAATGCCAGGTGCGAAACACTAATGTCATAGCTATTTTTCCCCTTACTCTCAGAGAAGGAAAAGGGCCATTAAAAGAATAGTTCACACAAAAATGTTAAGTTTATCTCAAATAAAATACGCTGCAGACTGGATGATAAAAACAACAAGTGGCACTGTTTTCACCACTTGTCATCTGACATCATGATGTGAGAATTGTGGCATATATGAGAGGCATAATTTCATTAATTATTTGATTTTGAAAAATGACTCAAAACAAGTTATCTATTGGCAGAAACACTGTTATAGTTGCAAATAAAAACTAGGCAAGGCAAGTGTATTTATATAGCGCATTTCGTACACAATGGTCATTCAAAGTGCTTTACATAAAAGTAAAATAATCATAAAAATATAATCACGACAATAAAACAAGGAATTTAAATACATTTAAAATGAATTTAAAACCATTCAAAATAGAAAATGATTATCCATGAAATACAATGCAATCAGTTCAGACGTAGCACAGTGCTCATTCAAAAAAAGCACAGCTAAACCGATGAGTTTTGAGTCTGGATTTAAATGTGGCTAATGTTTTAACACATCTGATCTCTTCTGGAACTGGTTCCAACTGCGGGCGGCATAATAGCTAAAAGCGGATTCTGACCCCTTGTTTTGTGTGAACCCTTGGTATTTCTAACTAACTCGATCCTAATGATCTGAGTGGTCCGTTTATATTTATTTATATTATTTTATTATATTTATTAATAATATAATAATATTTATTATATTAAATAAATAATATTTATTATTTATTTCGGTTTATATTCACTGGGCATTAGAGGTCTGCTAACCGACCCGAACCCGCGGGTCCCGAAATACTTTCGGGTTTCGGGTCGGGTTTCGGGTTAATGTTTAATGGATAGCTTCGGGCTCGGGTCGGGTTCGGGTTTGTAGCTAAACCAAAACTATATGCAGAGGCTTCGCTGCTTTCATAGACGCACGCACACACATATCAGAGATCGCGCACAAACAGCACGGAAACTTTTATTAGTAAAATAGCTTCGACAGGCTACTGACTCGCAAATCACAACATTATATTTATCTGCAATGAGGCGGCAAAATCGCTGTTTTTGAAGTAACTAAGCCTCATTGCTTATAGAGAGACATGCGCAGAAGCAGGTTCACATGCACGCGCAACTTTCCTCGGTCTCTCGCTTGCTCGGTCTCTCTTTCTCTCGCTTGCTCGCTCGCTCGCTCGGTCGGTCTCTCTCTCTCTCTCAAATAAATGATTAATTCATTCAAATAAATACAATCTTATTTAAGATCTTATGTCTGATTTAAAGTAGACAGAATGCTAACGAGCCTTAACTGACAAAAAATGACCATAATTTGCACGGTCATCATCTTCTTGTCCATACAAAATGCATAAACTCGGCAGAATGTATGCGACCGCTGCACCTGATGTTCACAAACTTTCATAACTGGTAAATGTTTGTGAAATGGCAGAGCCTTGATTAATCCGTTTCTTTGCATGCAATCGTGAAATGCAACCTTTTTCCTTTTTTTTTTTTTAGTTGGCTATTTGTTGTGGGGCGGGGGGGATTTCGGGTCGGGTTCGGGCTCTAAATTTAACTGTGCCGCTCGGGTCGGGTTGGGTCGGGTCAGACGATCCCGGGTACGGGCCGGGTTCGGGCTTCAGTTTTGAGCCCGTGCAGACCTCTACTGGGCATATCTGCAATGTATTTAGGTCCTAGACCATTGAGTAATTTATAAACAAGTAAAAGTACTTTAAAATCAGTCCTAAATATAACTGGAAGCCAGTGTAAGGAGCTGAGGACTGGTGTGATATGCTCAGATTTTCTGGTTCTAGTTAGAATCCTGGCAGCAGCGTTTTGGATAAGCTGCAGCCGTCTAATGGTCTTCTTGGGAAGGCCAAGTCTTGGCTGGAAACAAAACACCTAATTCTTGCAATGTTTTTGAGATGATAGTATGCTGATTTAGTTACTGCTTTGACATGACAACTGAAACTAAGATCTGACTCCAGAATCACACCAAGATTCTTGACTTGATTATTAGTTGTTTGACCCCTAGAGCCAAGGTATGCATTCACCTTGAGAACTTCATCTTAATTGTTTCCAAATGCAATGACTTCAGTTTTCTCCTTGTTTAACTGAAGTAAGTTCTGGCACATCCAGCTGTTAATTTCATCAATGCATTGGCAGAGGGAGTCGATGGGGCTGTAGTCATTTGGAGATAAGGCTAGGTAAATCTAGGTGTCATCTGCATAGCTGTGATAGAACCAAATTGTCTTTTTCATTATTTGACCAAGTGGGTGCATACACAGGCTAAACAAGAGCGGTGCAAGAATTGAGCCTTGTGGGACTCCACATGTCATGGACGTCCACTTAGACTTATGTTCTCCTATTCTCACATAATAACCTCTTCCTTCGAAGTATGACCTGAACCATTTGAGTACCATCCCAGAAAGCCCAATCCAGTTTTCCAGTCTCTCTAGAAGTATGTTATGATCGACAGTGTCAAACACAGCACTGAGCTCTAGTAGTACCAGTACTGATATTTTGCCAGCATCAGAATTAAAGCGAATATCATTTATTATCTTTATGAGCGCTGTCTCTTTGCTGTGATGCGGTCGGAAACCAGATTGAAAATTGTCCAGGTATCCATTTGAGTTTAGTAGTTGTTCAGCTGATTAAAACCAACTTTTCAGTAATCTTGCCTATAATAGTATTAAACTAAATTAACTAAATGAAAACTTTTCCATTAACTAAACATCAAAATGTAATTTGTTTTTGATAAATTGTTTAATAGCTTTAAAAATAAATCTTACTGAGATTATTTTTTTTTATTCAGCAAGGAGTCCAAGGATACATTAAATTGATAAAATAGAAATCAGTGACAGTAAAGATATTTATATTGTTATTTTAAATGGTTATAACATTTCACAATATTTTTACTGTACTTTTGTTCAACCACATGTTGATTTTGAAGACTTTTTTCAAAAACATTAAACCAATCTTACCAACCACAAACTTTGACATGTTTTGAACAAAACAAAAATGAAACATTTAGTTAAAAAAAAATGTAATAATATATAAAAAAAATAATAATATTAATTCTGGACTTGACATATGCACTACTTTTATGGAGCATTTACAACCTTTATTAAGCTTGACAGACTAGTCACTATGCCACTGACTATATGGAAAACAGAAATTGGAAATTATTCCAAATGACTAAATGGAAAACAGGAATTGGAAATTATTCCAAATGTCCCACTGTGTTCTTCACATAAATATTAACAGCATAACGGTTTAAAATGACATGAGGGTAAATAAGTACGCTTTGGATGAATCCTTCCCTTAGAAGAGTTAGCTCAGGGATGACATTTTTCATTACACATGAACCAAGGTGAGAACAAATCAGATGACAGTTTATGACAGCTCCAAAGGAAAATCTCTCAAATGTATCACCAGAGATAAACGGGTCCCCTTGTTCCGCTCTCATCACAACAGAGCCCACACATCAAAGAAATCTACCAAATGTATGCCTTGAGCACACCTGACATCTCGCCCGAGGCGCTCTGATAAAACCATATTTAAACATGAATGAATCACACATAACCGTCCTACAAAGGCACCGTTAGGAAATCATGTTTTCAACTTTCCTATAAATTATTCACCCAGCACAGATGCACGAGACAAGGGAAAAGGGTGAAAATTACAAGTTCCTAAAAAGTTCTCTGACAAAAACCAAAGCGCTGCATCCTCACATCAATCAATGCTGCCAAACTGAGAATCCATCTGCTCGTTTGGCTAGAGACATTGTGCTTCCAATTGGTTGGTTTTTCATAAATTGGATTTTAAAGTGCTTTAATGCTCTGCCACAATTTGTAATTTAAAGTTTCTACCAGGTGTAGATACTCCTCACTACTGATAATACAAACTGAACATAAATGTGAGCTCAGATAAAATTACGTTCGCTAAGGTGCATCATTCATTCAAGCCATTTCTGGGCATGCAAAAGGCCTTGAACATTCAGTATAATACAAATATGAATGACCAGTATAAAACTGTGGATGGGATTTCAGTTCATTATCTTAAACTAAGAATCTCGTACTGTCCATTTAAGCTCCTTAAAATGTGTTGTCTAACTCTGATCCTCATCATTTTGAGTGGTCAGTCAATATCAGCACAACCTGAATTCAGATGTTTCAACAGAACGACTGAAGCTGATCACAAGTACAGCCTATCAAACCCAAGCAACTATTCTAAAAAGTATACAGATTATGAGAACAACTGCCTAAAACTAGCCATATGGACACTTATCAGCCATTACTGAATAAGACAACCTTACAAACCACTAAAAGTTTTACTGATACGAAGATATGCTGTAATTTGGCATTAGATATACTCAAGATACTCATTTCATTTAAAGGGTTTCTGCATTATTTATTTTTTGACTCATAACTTTTCCATGACCTTTCCAGTTATTCATAATATTTCATAAGGCTTAAAAAAAACACATCATATATATTTCAGTAATACATTTCCATTTACAGGTAATAAGATTTGGAATGAATGATGTAAACAATTAAACTTATTTTACTCCACAAAGACCAATATATGGTTGCTTAAATACGGCAGGGCTTAAACATTCCTATTGAAATCTCTATGGTTTCATGTGGAAATCATACTCTTAAAGTCACCTGATATTTCCAGGTTTTCAGTGCTTATGGGAACCTTGTTTTAACTACACTGCCCACATACAATGCTAAAGCATCATAACTTGCATGTCTTGCAACTCCTGTTTTTGCACAAAATACAAACCCCGGCTTATGTATTTATAACAAACAAACCTAAAAAAAGTCACAAACAAAAAAAGGTAAGAAACTGAGAATCTATAACAACATAAATGAGCAAGTCTGGGGGGTTTTAAACCAAGTAAAATATTCTACTGTTACAAGCTCTCTCATCAAATCAAACTATTTGATTACATTAGTTTGTACAGCTTCAAAGATGAGATCTCGGTATGTCTCATGCACAAGAAGCATCTGAGCATCTACATGATGCATTGATCCAAGCCTTCCACAAACTCTCCATCTGCATCTGCACGGTACAATCAATCCTTCATGTAACATCTACTACACGAATGCACGATAAAGTTGCTCCAAAGCAAGCACAAGTAGCATGCATAAGGAAAAACACATCAAAACAGCTGTGCAGCACAGCTAGATGAATACTGCACAATCACACCGAACAGAATCTGCAAAGAAACTACTTAGTAAAGTGTTAGGGTCGCCGATAGCCGTCTCGTGCATTGCAGCGCAGGCAAAATGAGAACGTGCAGGTTTTTGCTCTACATTTGACAATGCACAAATTCACTTACTTCTCTCTGGCTTGATTATCGGATGGAACGACAGCTCCTTTCCCTTTAGCGTACATGGTGGACTCTGTTTGAAGACTTTTAACCTACTCGACACCTGTCAAAGGAAGCGGCCAGGAAAACGGTCTATCTCCATAGCTACCCGCTTAGTGTTTTCCTCCCTTTTCGTATCTCCAGCATTGGCCACAAATCAGGCACAGTTTCTGCTGGGGGAACTTGAAACAGTCCACTGGTGATTTTTTTTTTCAATCGCTGTTCCAGGATTATGCTCACCCTCCCCCTGCTGTGGAGAAAAGGGGGGCATCTTAAAGGGGAAGGCACGCTCTATTCGTTGTATTGTTGTACTGTCTAGACCTGTGTAAATCAAGTAACAAACTTAACTGAAAATTACTGTAACTGGATATTAATATTTAGATTCTCAGTAGAATGGAAAAAAATCATTGTAAAAATGTTTCAGCAATAAATATATTTGTTTGTCAAAAGAAGAGGTCAGACCAAGACTACAGAGCACACTCTATATTCGTTTTTTTGTTCAATTATATTTATTTGTAATGTTTTAAGAATCAAGACTATAACCATTTTTTCCTTTATTTAATTTTGTTTATCTTTTTTTTGTTTCTCTGAAATTCTATTTTAAAGACCACAAAATATTAGTTTTTAGTCTGTCTGTTAGCTTAATTTTTAAGAAAAATACATATTTAAAGTTTATTTTTAATGACTACTGATTTATGTCTTATTAAATTATTTAAAAAAAAAAAAAAATTCCCGCACCCCAAAACTCTGTGCAGCTGTCTTGAAGTAGCAAATCATATTTCTTGGCTGTGATATAACTAAAGTCTATCAGTTCTTTAAATAAAAAAGGGAACATCTCTCTGGTGACATATGCCAGACTTTTCCAATAATTTAGCTTGAAAACCACATTCATAATTGACTCCTGTGTCTCATTTCAAAGGCTGCACCCTCCGGAGGTCACATTTGTCGGCCACATGTGTCATTGAGGCTGAATCATTTCTTGAAAGTGTTTCTGTAATTGTTACTTTTATAATCCTTGTGACATTTTGATGGCGCAGCTTTTGAAACGAGACAGCTAATCTCACATTAATTTGTGGGGAAGTCATGGCCTAATGGTTAGAGAGTCGGACTTGTGATCTAAAGGTTGTGAGTTCGAGTCTCAGGTCCAGCAGGGATTGTAGGTCCTCCACCTTCAATACCACGACTGAGGTGACCTTGAGCAAGGCACTGAACCCCAACTGCTCCCAGGGTGCCACAATGGCTGCCCACTGCTATGTGTGTGCGTGTGTGTGTGCGCATGCGTGCGTATGCTTTGGATGGGTTAAATGCAGAGCACGAATTCCGAGTATGGGAACATACCTGGCCATATGTCATGTCAATTTCACTTTTTTTCACTTTAATTTTTGAGTACTTTTCAAAATCCAATCAACAATCAATGGATTGAAGTCCCCAGCCTACAGTTACACTCAGATGTATGTTACAAAATAGAAGACGGGATCTGTCGCTACTTCTGTTTCATTGCAGCTTTAATACGTGCCACCGAAACTTAAATGGGAAATACATTAACACAGGAAAAAATTTGCTCATTAAGCAAATGCACTGGATATTTAAACACTAATATAAAATAATAATATCCGATCATTTTTGTTTAGATTGTTAAACATTACTAGACAGAGCTCATTCCCGGGCTTTACACCACCATTTGATTAATTACAATTTTAATCAATTTTCTTTTCTAATTTTACCCATTTAAGTATGAGTCAAAATATTATGCTGATTCAATGTCAGGATAGAAAATTATAAAAACAATTCTAAAATTAGTGAAGTATAGGCTTCATATTCATATTATTTCACTGGCAAAATCTAATGAATTTAAATCAACCATTTTCACCTTCACACACATTTATTTGTATTTATAGATTTATTCCAAGTGCTATACATTTATTCAGAACAGAGCAGTCTTGAAAAAGTGCTGCTTGTTTTGAAATGCATTGATTTAGAGTATCTATAAGGCGCATTATGATACTAGGTCAACAAGGACACCAGTGCAGGCCTGTGTTGGACAGCTAACCACATCGTCTCCATTACACAAGTGGTGTTTACCCAGAATGTTCCTCCACACTCTCCGGCCTCCTCCTGAGGTTCATGAGGCATGGCTGAGTCATGTTTATGGCAATAGCTCCGGCAACATCTTGTAAATACCAACACATGTAAGCCAGGCAACATGTTGGATTATATACACCCCATACCTGTTACAAATGAGTCACTCGCCTCAACTAAACATAAGTAGAGTCACGACTGATTGCTAAGTGTCTCTTTAAGAGTTAAGAGCGGGATGCCGAAGCCGAGGTGATGTTTTATGCTGTTTTTCATTGTGGGAAAGGCAGAGCCACTGCACAACAGACTACATGTTTGTTAGGGTTTGCCTCTTCCAAAGAGCAGAAAAAAAATTAATGTTGATGACTATATTCCACAGGCGTCTCCCGATGAGAGAGAGCGAGAGAGAAAGAGGGCAAGGGAGAGAGATGGCGGGTGAAAGAAAGAGAAAAGAAAAGATATAAAGAGAGAGAGAGAGATGGAGGGAAAGGTGAAGATAGAGAGAACTCAAAAGATGGAGGGAGAGGGAGATGGAGAGAGCGACTTGGTGAGACACCCTGAGAATAGCAAATACCTGTGTTCTCCACCTCTGCAGCACTGCCACAACAACCAGCCCCAAAACATCCAACACTTCAAAATTCAAGCAAAACGTTATCTTCATCGATCTTGAATGTTTTAGATTAAAAAAACTCTAATGAGTTTATGAGGATGAGTATTTCAGCCTGAAATAGCATGTAAAATGGAGTTATGTTTCTAATCATGCAATGCAATGAGAAGTATAAACAGACGCACCCAGTTAAATGGCAATCAGGGGTGCCGTTGCATTTTTGACACAACATGCACTATTGACTACTGAGAAAGTGCCTCTGCTTATGAATTGCCCGGGGAGTAAAGGCAGATTGTGCAGAAGTGTCTGTGGAAAAACGCTGCGCTGTGAACAAGTGTGGGGAATGGCATCATTGCATGGAAATACACCAAACCTCAGAAGCTCAGTATTTCAGTATGTTAAACCATGGCAAAGTTACTGGGAATGAGAATTAAAAATGCCTGATAGTACTCTGTGTTACTCGTCTATCTTAATCCCTAGAATACCAAGGGGTTTGTATTCGGCTGGTTAGCATGGATAGGTAAGCAGCTGTTAGATGCTGGAACTACACCATTCTGCTGGGAAAATGTGTCTTATTGATGGCCTTTCAGAAGAAGCCATGAAGCATATTCTGACTAAATGTTTTATTTATCACAAATACATGTATTTGTATGTTATTTAAGGAATACACTAGCACACTAAGAGAGTGTTTGAAAGAAGCCACGTATGCTCAGCAAGGCTGCATTTATTTGATTAAACTAACAGTACAAACAGAATTATTACAACTTTTAAATAATTACAATGGAAAATAACCATGTTCTAGTTTAATATATTTAAACATGAAATGCATTCCTGTAATTAAAGCTGAATTTTCAGCATTACTCCAGTCTTCAGTGTCACATGATCCTTCAGAAGTCATTCTAATATGCTGATTTGCTCCTCAAGAAACAACTCTTATTATCAGTGTCGAAAACAGTTGTGTGGATTAATATTTAAAAAGATTCATGGTTCCCTAATGAACAAAAGGTTAATTTAAATCTTTGTAACATTATGTCACTTTTTGTCATTATTGTCACTTTTGATCAATTTAATGCCAATTTGCTGAATAAAAGTATTAATTCTTTTAAAAAAAACTGTACAAAGATACTGTACAAGTCATCACAGGTCATGATAGTTACAAATGAAAGGCTTGGGACTGTGCATTCTTATGACACCTTCCGCCAATCAAAAGCTCCAGAGTAATTCATCACATGGCAGTTATGGTTCAGACGACTGGCTTAATAATGAGTCCAAAACTAAATGCCCAGCAAAGATTGTGATGCACCAGTGAGCAACTACCATTGAGATTAATAGGAATGCTGATGGATAGCTTTATCCAGGTGTTATTATAAGCCGTCATAGGGATTTGTTCATACTCATAAGTAAAGAAGATAATACCACATGAACACCCAGAACTGATTTCTGTCTCATCACCCATTCCACACAATTCTCCCTCCAGCACAGACATATTGTCTCTCTATTAAAGTGAAAAATGACTCAATATGAATATAATGATCAATGTTAACACCATTTTTGGGAATACGTCATTTGCTGTAGTCTGCTGTAATGCACTGTTGCAGTGAATAAACAGGAACATGATTTCACCCTTTCCAGTGTAAACATCCCTGCCACAAGATACATGGAAGTGAGGTGGGCAGGCCACATACTTCACAATGAAATCAGCAACTGAATCATGCAAGCGTTCATTGAACTAAATGCTACAACTCCAGAGATGCAGATGAGCTCAGAGTGGTTTATGTAAATATTATTTTGGTCAGTCTAACTGTCTTCCTGATGTGTAAAATAAGTGATGACTCGTACATAAATGCAACAGTTTCCATTCCAATTATCATTATGTACATTGCTTCCTAAATCTCCAAAACGATAACGATTAAACTAGAATGGCATGGTTTGAAGGACACAGCATGTGTTATAAGTCCAAGATAATGAGTTGCATGTATGACAATTAATAATATCCCTAACCCTAACTGGTGGTGTGAATGGAACTTAAAGGCATCTTCAAATAGTTTAGTATGCAAATACAAGTATGCCGCTCTAATCTGCAAAATGTGTATATAAAGTGTATTTATGTGTATGTACATGACATTTTGAAGCAGAAAGACTGAAATTGTATTTTCTCATAAAAACTCCAATAGTTTTATTTACAACTAAATATCACTTTTTTATAGTGTAAGGCATAAAGATATTAGGACATTATATAAGCATCAACATCATGCTTTTTGTAAAGCTGCTCTGAAAATTGTATCGTAAAAAAAACTATATAAATAAAAGACAAATCACAATTAATTGTGCAAATATCATGATGACATCATTGACGGAGAATACTATCAGTGTAAGTTAATGAATCTTTTTATATGTAATATAATATTTCTTAAAATTATAACGTTTCCAAAACCCCAAACTTCAGTACACTTTAAGTTCATCCAAAAATTAAAATCCTGTCTGTCATCATTTACTCGCCTTCCAAACTACACTGTAAAAAAAAAGTTGAGCCAACTTAAAATTTTAAGGCAAACAGCTTCAGCAGATTTTTGAGTTTTCTCAACTTCTTGTTTTAAGTTTACACAACAAAAAGTTGAGATTTTTCTACAAAAAAAATCAAAAATCTGCTGAAGCTGGTTGCCTTAAAATTTTAAGTTGCCTCAACTTTTTTCTTTTTCTTTACAGTGTATATTCATTTCTTTCTTCTATGGAACATATAAGAATATGAACTATCCCTTCAACATTGAAATGAAATTATGAGTGTGTAATGTCAACGCAGTTCAGGAAGAGGTTTCATAGAAGTTCACTTAAGGTTAAAGATTTAGAATAACCCCCGACCAGAAAGTTTGAGAATTATCAATGCACTCCCTTAGAAGCACTGTAATAAAGAAAATTAAGAATTAAAACTAAATGTACCCTGAAGATGTATTGCTAAGCTGCACAAAGTGGCTTCAGTGCTCTGTGAAATGTGCCTCATTTTTGACATCCGCAGTATGGGCACTGTAGCCAGATTCTCGTCACGACAGTTGTGCATTATGAGTTTGTGGTTTCCATATTGAATTGGATTGGTAGGGGTAGCCTTCGAGAAAAGGATCTCATTATTAGTGCCAGCGAGAAATCTTCCTTGCTCTCGGTTGCGTGTTGTGGGTGTTGGAGGAGTAGGAGGGGGATGAATGTTTGCGTGTGAGTGTTTGTGTGTGTGTGTGTGTGTGTGTGTGTGTGTGTGTGCTTGAGAAAGAGAAAGAGAAAGAGAAAAGGGGAGAAAGAGTTTAAGTGAGCTAAACAAAAAAGCTAACACATTGTGAACTAGGGATGCAGTACTGTAGCATACAGTATATGTGTTGTGATAGATGATGTCAGAGACAGTAGCTCAGATTCAAACCATACTGATTTGCCTCACTGCATACTGCCTACTTAGGTGGCTTCTAACACAGCATACTAACCATCTTAGAGCCTCATAAGTGAATTATTTGGAGAACTACACATAAAATGTAATTCAAAACAACACATGGGAGTCTGAGACCAGACTCAGATGACAACAGAAGAGATGATGCTATCATGTTGCCAAGTTATCAATACTAGTAAGCATAAAATACACTGCACCAGTAATCCATTGTTGTATTTCATTGAGTATTTGAAACACTGCTTTACAATACTGAATGAAGTACATTTATAAGCAAGAACTGAATTTGAAATAACATCAGAAAGCTCTCAGGTTTTATCAAAAATATCATAATTTGTGTTCCGAAGATAAACGAAGGTCTTAAAGGTTTGGAATGCCGTGAGGGTGAGTAATTCATGACAGAATTTTCTATTTAAACTTTAAAAAGACATAAAAAGGAGTAGTATGCCAGTAGACTATGTTATTCTGAATTTAGCCAATATTACCAACCTGATATCATGAAAGTGCGTATACCACGAGTTTCTATTTCTATTTGCTGTACTATTTATATGCAGGACTTGACTTTGGCATGCATATGATACGCAATGGTTAGGATTAGGGGTGTGGGGTAGGTCTCCACCAGTCTCCAGACCAGTCTCATATTTCTCACGACATTTACTATCTTATATTTATTTTTCACTGAGCTCATTGCAATGCATTATGGGACTTAATTCATAATGTGGATATATGCCATCTGGCCAAAATAAGATATCATAGTAGGCAGCAGCACAATTAAATACACAACTTAAAAATAAACCTCTTAATATCAATTACTCACGTTCAATACATTCCAAACAGATATGAATTTATGTATTTTATGGATCACTAACAATATTTTTAGGATTCTAAGTGTTGCTGCTGTTACTGTTCTTTTGGAGCCCATTGACTTTCACTATATGAACAAAAATGGTCAAAACACCCTTCAAAATATTCTCTATTGTGATTCACAAAAGAACGACAGTCAGACTATTGTTTGGAACAACATGAGGGTAAATGATCACACAAAAAAATGTTTTTTAAATTGTTTATTTTACTATAACCCTGAAGTGAGCTACTCAAGAACACTAGCATATTGTGAACTGGGAGTACCATATTGCAGCATGTGTGTATATATGTGCTGTATAAATATTTTGATAAATGACACCAGAGATGCAAATGTGTGCTTTTACTTATGTGTACGTAGTTCTGCATTTTAAAGAGTGTGCTAGTGGTCTAATAAGTATCGTTCGTGTATGTCTGGTGAGGGCAATCCAGATCACAACAACCCCAGCTGAGGTTGAGGAGTGGTGGGGGGTATAACAGGGAAACGTGACCTACATACCCCTTACGCAAACACACAGACACACACTCCCAGTATCTCATTAACATAACTCACATATGTGTATACGGCAAATAAAGCAGTGACTTGAGACGGGGAGAGGATGGAGAGCTATTTACGTCACCTCTTTGTTTATTTTAATCTGCTGCGCTCATCCCATGCTGCCTATTCAGCGAGTCTGTTTTCATTTGCCTATCAGCAGATGCCCTTTTCTTGATTTATAATGCTCACGGCATCACCTCGCCGACTCAGGAGGGAAATATTTAATTAAACTGAGATGGGTGGGCCTCTCAGGGGCCAAGAGCAGCGGGGTCGCTCGTGTGGTTTTTCTCACTGATGGTGCTATGAGCAGGTAACAGAACCTGAGAAAACTAGCTTAATGTGACGGAAGCCAATTGTTAAGGATCTCTAAGGATATATAATGATGCCTAAACTACATCTCTCTGCTTTTTATTCCATGGCAGAATTTTCACTGTCAGGAAAACCTGATTAAAATATGCAGAATTTCGGATGAATTATTACTGTTCCGAAGTCTACAGAAAAGTGAGTTCCCAGAATGTGGTCTCGAAGAAAATGGTCTGAGTGAGAGAGTGAGTGAGTGAATATGTGTGTGTGTGTGTGTGTGTGTGTGTGTGTGTGTGTGTGTGTGGTGTGTGTGTGTGTGTGTGTGTGTGTGTGTGTGTGGCAGCCGGGCTCAGGGCAGTCATTAATCACAGGATAAAATGATAGATGTTCTTCATAGAATAAGTGGATGCACCGTGCATACAGAAATAACCTGCTGTGCTGGCTCAAGGAGGACACACAAACATTTTATCTCTCTCCAGCTTTTTCTGTGTACACACATACACACTACAATAACACACTGTTTTTCACAAAACATCTAAAGCACACAAACAACCAACACATTCTCATAACCCACCCTTTGCTTTCTAGTCTATTTAGCTTTCGTTCTATAGAAAAAAAAGAAAGAAAGACTGACAAGACTGTCCTGAAAAAACAGATATTTTTATATATTCCACAATACAAAATAATATGTGGAGTGAATCTCTGACTCAGTGAGTTTGAGAAATCGATTGGTTCATTTTGTGAATGAATCCTTAAACCGGTTTTATGAACAGATCAACCAATTCACTGAAAAGAATGATTAAATTACAAATCGCTTGTTTAAAACGTATGTAAATATGTCAAATAGTTGTATCAGTGCAGTACTGAATTTTATATTTAATTTAGTACCGCTCTGATGCAGCTATTTGACATATTTACATTAGACAAATGATAAGTGAATCATTGTGTAAATGTATGTAAAGTTATCCGCATAATTGTATATATGAGAACTGATCAAGTTGTTACCATTCACTCTGAAAAACACTGAAAATAATAATAAATAATAACATGAAAATAAAAAAAGTAAAACAAACAATAAACCAATTCTAATGGATTTTATGAGACCAGAATGTGCTGCAAATTATGTAATTTACCACAGTTTTCACCAAACAAAAAGCACTAACGAATTGCCATTGAAAATCAGTAGTATATTAATACAAATGTGTGAATTTCAGAGCTCTGTAATCATAACGTCATCCAGTTATAATTGCATGCGAATACACGCTGATGCATTATGAGGATGTGTAACTAGATGGAATCGATTGCTATACAATCAGCTATATTTGATTTGTTATTTTACATTTCAGAGGATGCATCTGTTCATCAAGGAGTCTATGACTTTTAACTTCAGATATTTAGACCCTCGCGCACGCGTGCGCGCACACACACACACACACACACACACACACACACACCATCACCAGTCCACTAACAATCTGAAACTTCTTGTTAGGCTGAACTCAACACTGCAGACATGAGCTGCAATCACCCCCATCTCCCGAATTCATTTTAATTGAATGTGGTCCCCGGCACCTAGAATAATGACACCCTTTCCGAGCAAAGCAATGTTGCATCCAATTACTGGTGGGGGCAGGGGCTGGTGGAGGCTGGGTTGTAACAGCAAGCAATGACAGAGATCAGGGAGAGTTTATGACCCTTACACATCCAGCAGTTTCTACTTATGCCCTGTGAGATAAACAGACAATCATATTGGACATGTATCATCAGCCATGGAAATACTGAAATCAATGCTCAAAAACTGGGGGGGGGGGGGGGGGGGGGGGCAAGTGGGAAGTAACATTTTAATGCTTAAGTGACAGGCTGCTGAGATGCGACAGTAATGAGGATTGGACTGAGTTAGTCATCTTTTTATCAGATATACAATACAAATTATCATTATAAAGCAATTGAAACTATAATGAAAAACTATCATTAAAATATAATTGTAATGTAGTTTTTGTATAGCTATATATTTTATATTTAACACAAGTAATGTTTTATGTATAAAAAGAAGAAAATATTTGTAATTAATTAAATAAACTATTATATAAAAAAATATTTTTAAATGTGATTATGTAAATGTAAATTTATTAAAAAAACACACTGTATATACATATGTGCACACAGGTTAGTTGATTGTAATCAAAAAAGCCCCCAAAATATAGTATACACATTGAATATAGTGTTAATAAAAGATGAGAGTTCCAAAAATATAACAATACATAAATTGCATGGTCTGTATAGTTCTGAATGATAAGATATTGTTACCTTAAAAGAGCTATCTGTACCAGATTTAACTCATAAAATGCAGTTTTGTTAATATAATTTAATGCAAATAAGTTAGTTCAGTGTAATAAAATAAATATATATATATTATTAAATAAAATAATAATATATTTTCTAATAATATATTATAAAATCATATTTTTGACTTGGATAAAACCAGTTAATTTAGATGTTTACCATTATTAGTTTGTGTGGAGATTCTTCAGTGTTAGGGAGTATCATTAGGAGCCGGTTCATTTGCATAGTTAACTGGGGCCAGTATTCTGGGGGTGGAGCCTAAAGTAATTAGGCATTAAACGGAGGTTGATCTGTTGCTCTTTTTAGATTGATTTATTTAAATGGTAAAGCTGTAATTGCTCCCGCCCAGATGCCAGAAAAAAACAAAAACAAAGCCCGCCAGCAGCAATTAGGGCAAGACCCTCTTCAGCACTTCCTCGTAGGTCATGCTCAATTACAGACCTGCATCTCTCATCAGCCCAATACTGCACATTCAAAGTGCTTATATTCAAGATTTCATGCTAATTGAATAGACTTGTTTGCATGTCAATCAGCTTATTTTGTGAGTTCTGTGTAATTGCATAACTGAATTTCCAGAGCATGCAATCACAGTCAGACAGAGAATCAGAGCATCGCTGCTGACCTTCAGAGCAGTTTGAAGAACAGTGCTGTCTCTATAGAGGAAGTGAACGAATTTACTAAATCCTTTATAAGACAATAAATATATTACAAAGAAAATAAATCACACTCCCTATGATTATAGCTACTTAAAAATAAAATAATATAAATGAGGGAGTTTTGAGTCAAAAGTCCACAGATGTGTTGATCCTCTAGTAGTTGATTCAAACAGATAAAAATGTGTCAAATCTATCCTTCTACACAAAAATGATTATTTTTAACATACATGTATTTTGTATTTTTTGTACACTTTAATAATTACTTGTGTTGCTCAAAACAAAGTTTCATGTATTTATTTATTAATTTTTACTGCCCAAACTTAGCTGAAATACCTATAAAGGGCTATTTAATTAGCATGGCTTCCATGGGTTCAACTGCTTCCATGACTTCCAGCTCACCCCATATAATACGGCAATCTGCACACTGCTGGCAAACTGTCACAAATGACAGTACATTTACAAAATAATCTCTATTTTGTAGTCAAGAAAATTACTTTAAATATATATTTTTTTTAAATGACAAAATAGCATTTATATAAATTATATAAACAAAAACAACAGTTCCACAAAAAAAAACTGAAAATAATTGGCTAGAGTAAAAAGAGCAGTAGAATAAAACAGTCAATGGAAAGTCCCTACATGATTGTAAAGTGGGTGTACAGCAATACACAACAAAGCGCTATATAAATACATCATTCATTCATACAAAAACAAAACTTGTGTGTGTGTGTGTGTGTGTTGTATGCATGTTTACAGATATTTTTCTCTTTCCTCTGCACCACATGAACATGTTTGCACTGTCATTTTTTCCCGTTAGCTCGTCTTGACTTCCACGCTTGCCAATTCCGAGGACCTCATAAAAATTGTAGGCCTGCAACAGACAGAATTTGGATACTGACATCAATAAAATGGCTCTTGTCGGACTAGACCTATAAAAGAGCAAATATATATTTTTATTTCCAGAGGTTACGGGCCTGAGGATCAATGGACAATCCAACTCACCATTTCATGCATCTACTATACTAACTCTCCGTGAGATCAGCGCATATGTATGGTGACTAGCTGGCCAGAAAATGCCTTGCATCTTTAGTTATCAGTACCAGGAGTCGTCGGTGAAAGGACTTGAGGACTAAATTCACAAAAGAACTGGTTTTGTGAATTTAGCATGAAAAAATACTATCTTTGCACAAAACTCAACTATGAGTGAAATAAACAGCCTTTAGAGAGGTGGAGTGAACGGAGAGGGGGAGATGATGGAAGAGAAAAAGAGAATTAGAGGGAAAGAGAGAGTTGGGGGTTGGAAGGAAAGATTGAGAGTCTCTCTCTCTCTTCTCTCTCTCTCTCTCTCTCTCTCTCTCTCTCTCTCTCTCTCTCTCTCTCTCTCTCTCTTCCTCCGTCATTTTTGATTCTAACACACCTCCCTGACCTACCTGGCCTATTTCTGACTACAGCCTTCTCTCACACAGACCTAGAAATGACAGATTTAAGAGAGCCACTGTTTTTTCAAATCAGTCATTTTATTTAACTACATTTCAGCTCTGCTAAATATTGTTTGATTATCTGTTAATTTAACTATTTAATTAGGTTGGATCAGTGTTATTTTAGAATCATTTAGATATTTTTTCAATTCTGTTTTATTTTCTAATTTCTTTTAATCGTAGTTTAATTTTTAGTGTTTTTGCAATTTTTTATGTAGATTTTATTCATTTTAATTTAGTTTTTAGCGTTAGTTATTTTAGTACATCAGCTTAAAGTAAATGATAATGAGAAATGGTGTCTTTGGCTTTACTGTTTATTGTATAAAAAAGTGTTTTTTATGGTTTTAGTTTTAGTTAGCAATAACAACCCGGGATTGAATAAATCAAGACATTTTACTGTACAATATTGTGATATTGTTTAATTTTTTTCCTGCATTTTTATTATTTTGATTTAAACCCTTTTACATAAAACATAAAATCTTTAATGCAAAAACAAAATATCCTATTATTAAAAACACAAAAATTAAATAATTTCAAAGGAACTTTCATTGCGAATCTTAAGGGAAGTATTAGACTATTTTCCACCAGTCGTTTGGTGTGACATGTTCACACACTGACAAACATTACAAGCAGATGTCTCTGAAGTGATTTGAATGAAGTTCCCTGCTGTAGGGCCTGTGTGTTTCGTCTCAATGGGGTGAAATACACATTGTTGACCAGTCTTAGGCCCGGAGCCAGTGCTGTAGAGTTTCTTCTATCCACCCTTTTCAGGGCCTCCGTGGTCCCCCGCCCCCATTCCCTTACACACACAGTCATGTGTACAAACATACAGACAGCAGAGAGGTACAAAGGGCCAGGTCTCGTCTCTTCAGCCGTTAACAGTGGAGTACTCCTGACAGCACTTCACAAAAACCCTACAATAAGCTCTTTCCTCACAAACAGGAGTCTTCATCGTTCACACATAAAGCCGTATTTTAAAAACAAACAGCAGCGTAACCCTAATGAGAGGATCGTGTCTGTTTGCCTGAGTGGGTTTAAACTCACAAACACTCTGGACTTTTTTTAAACAGACAAGAATCTCATAGGAATGAAAAATACAAATTATATCTCTTTAATTTCTCAATTGCTTCCCTAAAATAGCAATGAGATTAAAAGGAGATGACTGTCTACATTTCTCCCTTCTCATATCTCAGAATTGGAAATCTCTACGGAAGCCTGTTTCAGCCTCAGAGTAAATAATAAAGCAAGTAATGAGAAATTAAGGTTGCAGTTGGGAGAAAGTTACATTGTGAGAACGTAATTACGAAAAAGAAAGTTGCACTTGAGTGATACAAAGATGCAAATGTTGATATTGTGGAAGCCCATTTCCAGCGCAGGATTAAAAAGATTTATAATACAAAAAATGTCATTGCAACATTTTATCTCACAATTCTGACTTTTTTCAGAATTGTCTTGAAATAAACTTGCAATTCTGGGATAAAGTCCATTGTCAGAAAAAGTTGCAAGTGCCCTTTTTTATTTGTTATTCTATAGTGGGAACCAAAACCCCCAAGAAGATGTAAACTCCGGAATACAGAGAAAAAGTCCGAATTTATATCTCGCCATTTTTATTTATTTTTCTCAAATTTGTAAGATAAAAAGTAGTAGTTATCTTTTTTTCATTTGATATAAAGTTGCAAGCTACAAAAAAAAAAAAACTTACAATTATGAGGAAAAAATCTGCGATTGTGAGAGTAAAGTCACAAACGTGAGACAATTACTACACGACGTAAAGTCAAGAATCAAGAACTTAAAAATTTTTTTTCTCCATTTATTTGTTCAAGATCCACTATAATTGTATAGCTGTATATTTGTATCAAATGTCATTCCTCGTTTTTTTTTCTTCTAACGGTTCGTTAAAAATGATATTTAAAGAGAACTATGAACTATTACAAAGCAGCCTCTGTAGTAAAAGTAGTCCCAAACAATATGTAAATGTTTTTTATTTTTTTTATTATGGGCAACAAAAATCCTCATAAATGTAAAACTTGCTGACTGCAAGCTCTCTGCTCCTCTGCTGTACAGCAGTAATTTTAGAGACTTCATTTGTGCTGCAGCTGTGGATCTTGTCCACTCTAGCAGAGTGCCAAAACTTAACACAGAACTATGAAAACAAATTCAACTTGTGTGCATCCCAAAGGCTCTCGTCTTACTCTGTGTGTTTTTTTTTGGGGGGGGGGGGGTGCATTTCATTCACAGATGCTCTGGAAAACATTCACATATTCAGAGTGTTTCTAGTGTGTTAAACTCACTTGAGGACATATTCTCAATGGAATGCTGAGGGGAGAGAAGTCTGGGAAAAAGTAAAGGAAGCACTCTCAGCGGAGTAACTCAATCCCTCTCTTATTTCAACCGACAGGCAAAGCGCTAACCACAGCGGCAAGTAAGGGGGATCTGTTTTGAGAATACGGATGCATGCGGTGTCAGACCCAAAGCCTGCCGTGAATAATGAGATTTAACATCAATTAGAAATGTCATGAGGTTCCAAGAGAGCAGAGGGAGAGATACAGAGAGGGATAGAAGACAGTAATCCACACATGTCCTACTCTTTCGACACTAGATTAAAGCCCTCAGCCACTGTTTATCCTTTCTGTAAAACGTTCTACTACCCTCGGTAGAGACACCATCATCTCAATGGCATCCGTTTGAGAAGATTGATGAACAACAGGTCTTATTAAAGGTGTACTCAGTCAGAGGTGTCATGTGCCCACACACGCACACACACGCACACACACACACACACACACACACATATATATATATATATATATATAATAGGGCTGACATTTGATTAAAATATTTAATCACGATTAATCGCATGATTGCCATAAGTTAACTCGTGATTAATCGCACATTTTATTTGTTCTAAATGTAATTTAAATTAATATTTTCAAGTTTTAAATACTCTAATCAACATGGGCATGGATAAATATGGATGCTTTATGCAAATGTATGTTTATTATTATTGAAACCATACACAACATTGAGCATGAAGACTTGACATGTTTTGAAGGTCATAGATGTTTTTCAAAGAACTTGTTAATGTCTATTAGACACATGAAAAAAGAAATACCAGGTTCTCATTACTTCTCTTTATTGCTCTGAGCAATTTACTGACACAAACCTGTTTACATTTTCGCATGACAGGGCAGCTCACTTCTTCTGAACATGCAAAATGTGCATTTATTATTTATTATTACATTTGTTTCCCTCTCTGTGCCCACATACTGTATTTTGATGCAGCTAAATTCTCAATAAAACAGTTTTCGTTGATATATTTGACTGTTTCTGTTTTCTGTTGTCAGGCAACTAAATTAATATGAAATAGTGACTGAAACGCGACCCATTAAGACTACAGAACCAGGTCTCCCTTCCGATATGTTAATCTGCACAAAAATCCTGATAATCGAGCCGTTGTGTGATGAAATCAAATACACATCACATAAAGGCAATAGATGTGCTGTGATTCCGGCTATACTTGCATGTAAAATTAGAGAAGCAACATAATATCTTGTTTGACTGAGAGTGCCACACCTCAGCTGCCGCGCGCTGAACCGAGCTGATGCACAGAGAGAGAGCAAGAGAGATCTGTTGTGCGCGCTGGGACAACAAGACCTCGCGTGGCAGTACCAGCGATCTCAGAAACTAAATAAGGTTTGGGCATTTTTTTGAAGGGAAAAAAAATCGCTAAAGGGGTCTGCAATGTTGCTAAGTTGGCAACACTGTGCATATCCATTTCTCCAACTACGGGTCGGGCCACTGTCAAAACAGAAAATATGCGCTGCGTTAATCGTGCGTTAATCAAATTAGTGCCGTTAAAATTAATTTGCGTGAATGCATTATTAACGCCTTAATTTGACAGCACTATATGCATGTGTGTATACTACATTGCATTACAAGCTCAGTTATAAAAAAAAATGTAATGATGAAAACAAGCAAGATCATAAGTTTTTTCATTCACCGACTAAAACACCATTTCCCAACATTTTAAATTCCTGCACAGGTTCTGTGTTCAGAGTGTTCTGTAGCTCTTATCCACCTTATTTTCACCTTTTTCTGTGAATGAGTTTTTCTAAATATCTAATATTTTGGAGGGACAACCACGCCTCATTGATCACGTAAACGACATTTTGAATTCAAGCGGCGAGTTTCGCAAAAAAGCGAAACAACAACAAACTTATTTGTTGTTGTGTTTACTTAGGATAGTGTTTATCACATGCAATAAGTGCGCATATTTTGTAATGTTTAATCAAAATGACTGTCATTTCTTTATACAGATCTTTTAATAGTTCGTAATACCACACAGACAAAGCAGAGCAAAACACAACAACAAAGCTGCTGGTGAACCCAGCGTGTTTGTATGTATTGATTTATGTATTATGAATCTCAACAATAGCTTTAAAATGTATATTAGGTATCACATAATACTGTCCACGATGCTTAGGAAAAGCAGCCAATGAAAAGTAAGAAAAGGTATCAAGTTTGTAAAACAGGTTTAAAACAACATCTGAGACTGGACTTTGTGTCACACCGCACCCCTTGAGTGTGTTGTCTCTTTTGGAAAGAGCTTGGATACTTAATGTGGACATTCAAAACCAATTCTGTCTCTTCTTAGTAGCCTCCTTGTCCGAGCACTCACCATTACCGTATCTCACTGGCCGTTACACAGAGAAACAAAAGACTGCGGATGATTCCACTGGGATAATTTGGTGAGAAGCCATAATTATATTAGATTAAGACCCTGCAGCAGACAGCTCATCTTCGACCACCTCGGCACCACAGGTTAGACATAGAAGAGAAAAAAAGATTAAGTGCAAAGAGGGAGGTAGAGGTGCAAAGTCATCAAATCAAATCTTAGCCTTTTAGCCCATTCGGCTGGCCAGGATCCGCTGCTGACGGGGTTTTTCTGCACGGCCAGAGGTCTTGGATTCTGTCTACATGCTGACTTCACATATGATCCCTGTTAGGGCCTTGCTGGACCCCGTGCCCCTCACTGTCAAACAGAGCAGGTTTACACAGACTGAGGGCGATGTAAGTGTTAACAGGTTCTGTTCTGGCGGCAGTGTTTAGACGCACACATATCTATCTTGGAAATGACCAAGGTGGGTATAAATTAGTCAAGGTTATTTCTTATGTGCTTTGATTTATATGTCAAATTCAATCAGTAATGTTGATGACCAGCATCTGCAGAATTAAGCTATGTTTTGCAGAGGGTTTGTGGAGCGTACCATTTGCATTCAATTTGTATTCCTTTTCCAGTAGTAACTTTTAACTGGAAATGCCACCCTCAAGTCAAACCCACAACAACCCCGACTTCGGAATCCAAAATGGCAGCTCAGCACATCAATAGTAGTGGAAAAAGTACTAATATTGTTTATTAGCATAATTCTGCAGTGTTGTTCAGTATCCCAATCATTGTTTTCATCTTTCTTCAGCTGGAAAAATATAGTTTTGGAAGTCATTCCAGCAATAACACTGCTTTGTGTCATTATTGTTATAGTTGCAGTGTGGACTATACTTTTACATTTTTAAATAATTAAAGATTAAAGGAGATGAGGATCAAATAAAAAGAGCTCTAAAGAACATTTTATCTTCAGCGGTTTTTCTTCTACTTGTTGGAAAACATGTCATATAAGTTAGATGATGTCACACCACATCCTGGTTTAAAACCCACATCTGCTCTCTCTCTTCTGATATAACTCATTTGATTACTAGTAAACAGCAAAGAGAAAGAGTGCAGGAGAGAAGACATCAACAGGGACAACAGCAGCGATTATCCAGGTTAAATCTTTATCTAAACTAACTCCAATTGACCAATGTCCTCATGTCTCTAGGGATTGCATTATAGTTTTTATCCACTTACGCAGAGTGGGCATCTGCAGCTGTTCTCATGCAGAGACAGTGGAAGGGACTGAGAGAGAGAGAGAGAGAGAGAGAGAGAGAGAGAGAGAGAGAGAGAGAGAGAGAGAGAGAGAGAGAGAGAGAGAGAGAGAGAGAGAGAGAGAGAGAGAAGAGAGAAGAGAGAGAGGAGAGA
>QVTF01019750.1:0-82937 GCA_003573665.1 Oxygymnocypris stewartii | reverse complement strand
ACCTCATGTTGTGTCAATCACATTTGCACATCGCCTCCGAAACTTTCGTCTTGTAAAATAAATTTGAATCAGGTTCGATTTTCTGTTTTCGCATCCATTGCATGCATTTTGATAGGAAGTGATGGGGAATACGAAAAAACGGAAAACCGCATGCGAAAATGAGTGCATTGACCTTTACTGTGGAAAACACAGTAAACAGACTCTAACATCCTTATTTGTGTTCATGAGCTATACACAGGTTTATCTGCCTCTGTATACTGACCTTTATTTAATCTTTGTAAGATTTATGTTAGCCCATCTGGGTATATGCTTTTACCAGCTTGCAGAAGCACATATGGCGTGGCAATCAAACTTTGCCCACTGCTAAAAACCCTAAAGGCCAAACCCAGACAAACAAACAACTCGCAGGCAGAAAACTTGATAAAGGCATGCATTAGGCAAGTACATTTTTTTCCAAAAGCCTTTTCCCCCAGATTTTAAATTGACAGCCTGATGCATTCACCTCGATACATTTGCCCACTGATACAAAGAGAAACAGGAAAAGCAGCAGCGAAGGTGCTTTCTAAAGCGGTTTTGAAACTCGGGGGCTAAGTAAGCAACCTTTTTCTCTTCTGCTCTATAAGAGTGAAAATGTATACCCATGTACTGTAATCAATGGTTTACCGTAATGGGTCGCAAAGATTGCGTTGACATTTCACATTGGATGCACTTTTCGTACCCAGCACCAGCGTGTCTCTGAAGGTAGCAATTTACTAGTGCATTAGTCCGACCTGCTCAATAAGTGCAAGGTGATTCAGGAACCACATTTATATGTGCCTTCTTTGTGTAAGACTGACAATTAGCAAATTGCCTGTGACTGATATAGCATTAGAGGTTTAACATTAGAGGAGAAAAGTGGAAATTCATACACAAATTCAAAAAGAGTCAGAACACATGACCTGAGTGCTTTGACATTTTTAGATTTTGACATAAAACTGAACTTCATTAAATAAACACCATTATTTAAAGGAGTATTTCACCCAACAATTAAAATAGAGTTGTTAGACAGAATGCTAGAGCTACAAAATTAGCAAAGTTTTTTACACACAAAAGGAAAGTAATTTTTTTTTTATTTATTGACATGACTCAAGCTCCAAGTCATAAACTTGCTTGTTCTTTTGACATTTAAGTATGTTTTGATGCATTCCCTTTCCTTTGTGTATGAAGACGCTTCAAATCCAAACCGGAGATGAATTACATACAGTACATAAGCTACTGTAAGTAGCTCTGTGTGTTGTTGTGGTTGACAGTTCAGTCCTAAGAATCTCACTGCATAATTTTTTGAGCAAATGGGCATTTATCTTGTCAGAAGTTTCTTCAGTCGCATAGAGATGAATGCATGATGCCTAAGCAGAAACATAAAGAGCAGTGGAGGAAGACAGAACCGAAAGTACTTCTAAGGAGGAATTAAAGAGAGAGTGAAGAGTGAAAGTTAAGAGTGTTTCTTTTTCTAAGTGCTGAATATACATGAATGTAAAGAGTTTGAAAGAGAGCAATAGAGCAGACAATATAATCATTTATAACAGTTTGAAAAAGTTATTCAGAGCAATTTCAGATAAAAAAAGGGCTTTATATTACCTGTCAATTGTGTTGTGTTACTAATATATTGTGTATAATAGGAAAGGCGATGTTTCAGAAATCTTACGGTTTAATAGAGGGGAAAATGTTTCCTCTAGGTTACATGGGGTAAGATCTGTCTTAAGACCCACACACAATCTGACTGAAGGGAACAGAGTTTTTTAAACACCTTCGGTTTGAGATGTCAGGTTTCAAAGTCTGCAAAAGTTTTGCTGATATGCATCTCAAATGAAACCTTTTGGGTACAGACCTAACTGTAAATTCAGCATCTTTTATTTTTTTTTAGGTCTGTTCATATACTATATGTAGCATCTGCTGCAGTGAGAACAGATAGCTGGATGAAACAGTACCTTTAGTAACGTCCCCATGTCTCCAACAATAGGCAGTGCTGTCTGAAAAAGAAACATTTAGAGCAGTATTAGATACAACATTAGAAAATGACACGCAATACAAACACAAGTATTTATTTTATTACCCACGGAGTGCTATGTCAATATCATATTCCAACAATTTTCATTAGCAGAGCAAAAATAAACAAAACAACTGTACATACTGTGTGTAACTGAATAGTAACTGTATCTTTCTAAGAATAACGAGAAAAAAGCTACAAAACAAACTAATGTTACGAACCGGTTCTCCAGGGGGTCCAGGGGGTCCTGGTCTGCCTTGTGGGCCTGAAGGTCCCTTTCAGATTAAGACACATTGAAGATATTTAATAATTATTTATATAAAATAATTCACAGATATATGAATATATACATTTCTTGATATTTTCACCTTATGACAAATTTGGACTCAAAGAAACGAAAGCACTTCTCACCATAATTCCTTGCGCTCCAAGCGGTCCTGGAGGTCCACGAGGACCCTGTGAAAATACCACCATCATGTAAATTCCCTTGCTTCAACATTTTCAAAACAAAGAGATTCAATCTCTGTCTTAACTTGCATAAGATCTTAAAACATATGCAATATCCATGTGTAAGTATATTATGCACAATCATATATAATTGACATGCTTGGTCTACATGTCATTTCTGTTTTTTGGATGTTAAATGATCCTTTACCTGAATTCCTTGTTCTCCTTTAGATCCCACCAGACCCTATAGAAAATAAATAAATGAACAAAAATGTTTTATTAATAACTGTAAAAACACTAAATGCTAAAATCTAAAGCCACTTGGACAGCTTTTATATAATGTGAACTTTGTGGTTTTCTATGGGAAATATGTGGGATGAAGAAACTATAATGCAGAATGTGTAGTTCTGTGTGAAAGCCATTGCTGTTGCAAACCTGTATTACTCACTGGAACAGAATAAAGCCATTGTCATTTCCAATTCTGACAAAAGGTACCATAACAGTCGTTCATTTGACTTGTACACGTTCAATGCTGTACAGTATTTTTGTATGTGGAACAGACTGAAATTTCAGCTTTTGTGTTCCACAAAATACATTTTGGAACAACATGAGATTGAGTAAATGAATATATTTTTGCTGTTTTGTGTGAACTACCCCTTTAAATGAAGACAATGTTTGTCAAGTTACTCTCAAACAGGTACTTACAGAGGGTCCAGTGATTCCAATACCAGGATCTCCTTTCTCTCCAGCATCTCCAGGGACTCCAGGTACACCTCGCTCACCCTGGTGGAGAGCAAAGAGTTCATTCATCCAAACTAAATTAACTCCAAAACTCATAAAACAGTCAAGTAGTGCCGGTTTATAATTACTGCGTTTTCAAATGAATTTGTTGCCATAGCAACAGCGTGAACATCTTTAGTCAGTATGTAGAATATATATTTAAAATCAAACCCTTACAAACAGATGCTTACACAGTTACAAAATAACAGCTTTAGAGAAGCGTTCTGCATAAGCAAATCATTTATGACAGCATGTAACTGGCTTAAATACATTTTCTGGGTTTAATACAAGTTAAGCTCTAATACCAGACAATTTCAACTCAGTTTGAAAACTGTATTCCACAAATTTCTCAGTCAAAATGGTTTTCTGTGGTAATTGACATTAATGTAACAGATGCAATAGAATATGGCGTTTAACTTAAACCCAAAAGGTTCCTTTAATTATTCACAATGCTGACATTTCATATCACACCATAAAAAGTGTTCTAAAAAGACAAAGCACAGCACAGGAAAATATGGCTGATATGAACTCAGGGGATGCTCCTTTACAGATAAACTTCACAAGTGCAAAATTGAATACTTTAAAAAATAATCTGTCACAGAGACCTACCTTAGGGCCACGCAACCCCCGCAGACCAGACGCGACCTCCTCCTAGAGATGAAATACAATCTCGAATGAAGACAGTGTTCTTAGAACTTACATAAGACTCAATTTCAGCCAGAAACTTTTATAGGAACAGTCTGAAAATCAGTGTTTGAGAATACTGAAGGGGTGATGCTATTAAAACAGTGTAACATTTTATATAAATAAATTATCTACTTTTTCTTCACCACTTTAAATAAGTAGCTTGTAACTTGACAAGATACAATTTCAAGCAGCTTCCTCAACATTGCTAAATATTGCACGCTCTTGAGATTCGTGCAATTCACAGCAAATTTGTAATTGTTTTTCTCGTGTGATTGGCAAGTGATACTGTAGGAGCCGACGGTGTAAAAGAGATACAGTAAGCATTATTTGCTATACGCCACTGATGGAAAATTGATTTTTGTGGTCAGCAAGAATTAGATTAGCAAGTAGTTTTCACATTGCGGAAGCCATCACAGCAGATAGGTAAACAGACTTTTTGCATCCCATGAAGTCAAAATACAGGATACTTATGTATAGTGAAACGATCAAATGAACACAGCAAGACCCTTGTGAGAAGTTGGACTGAATCAAAAGTGGGTATTAAAAGTTATAACAGAAAAAACTAAATAAGAATAAAACAAATAATAATGAAGCAGAATGAGACCAGGAGTATATATAAATGTGTCAGATTTGATTTCATTAGTTCACATCACTCATTTAAATTTCTCTGACTTTCTCTCTTCCAATAAATCAGAACAGACAAAGGTGGCTAATGGCTTCATGCTATATTGATTTTTAGTTCAGCAAACCATCATTCAACTGGTCAAAAAGTGTTCTGTCTGCCCAGCGCCCATCTGTCTATATGCTTCATGCTGGACGACTCGCCACCTTTACTGTTAATATGCAGTTTATCTCCTTCTCTCGCAAACAAACATCATTTCTTAAGTCAGAGTTCAGCTGGCACCTAACTAGCATGAAATAAAACACAATAGCAAACAACAACGAGGATGTCAATAGCAATAGCAAACGACAACGACCCGTTAGGATGGCACAGGAAAGGTGTTTTTAAAGATAGTTTTACCAAAGCAGTATATTAGCACGAGCAGTATTTCATTGTCAAAGCTGAAATCAATGAGCTGTCATCAATAAAACCAGCTGCTCCTACATTTTTCTCATTCACGAAGCGTTTCACTTTGATATACGTAACAATGGGGAACAAAAGACTACTTCGGTTTCATACCAACTTTAACTAGTGTTGATACACTTCATCCAAAACTAGATAAGTTACCACATCTACAACATCCTATAATATATCTCAAGTATTTGCTTCTACCAAGATGTTTCTTCTAACACAAAGAAGAAATAAAAAGAAATGAGACGGCTGTTGAAAATATGTAGATACACACGTGGTCAGAATTGTTGGTTCCTTGGTAAATATGATCAAATGCAGCTGTGAAATAAATCTGAATTGTTAATCCTTTTTATCACAAAAATCTAAACTTTCATTGGAGAATAAGAATTTAAAATGAGGGGAAAGATCATTATGAAATAAAATAAAAAATTCTCAAATGCATGTTGGATGCAATTACTGGTACCACTAGAAATTATTATGAGTAAAATATATCTGAAATATATTGCCATTTATATTCACAATTTTGAGCACTCCAGTGTAATTATGAAATTATCCAGCCATGGTTTCCTGTTTCACAGAAATATAATATAGGAGGGAAAACAAAGCCCAAATTCCCTTAATTATCCATCACAATGAGAAAAAAACTAAGAATATATTTCTGATGTGCAGCAAATGATAATTGAGCTTCAAAAAATAGTGAAGTGGCTTTAAGAAAAGAGTTAGAGCAGTGAAAATTACCATTTCCACCATCAGGGCAATAATTAAGAAGTTCCAATCAACAGAAAATATTATGAAATCTGCCTGGCAGAGGATGTGTGTCTATATATGTCTATTTTATATGTATTTCAAACAAAAATAGTCATCAATTACTCTCTCTTTAGATCAAATCAATTAAGCGTATGATAAATTTGAATCAATGATTGAATTAAGAGAAAACTGGAATAAATGTTCATTTTTTGGTAGAGATAAAAATTAAAAAAATCAGATACAGTGGGTTTACTTAAATATACATTTATTTAACATCTTTTGTTGGTTAACGTTGAAGACACAGATAATAAGGAATGCTGTCCCTTTAAGACGGAAGGCATGCATGTAATACTGATACACATTCAGTTAAAAACTACCCATGTGTACAATGAATTACACTGCTTGTATTTTTGATGTTTGTGGGTCTATATTTCAGCTGGAGGTCCTGGACATCTTGTTTAGGACACATGTGTTTTTTGTTGGTTTAGATAGCGTGATGCCACTGATTCTATCAAATACCAACAGATAAAAAATCAATAAGTGACTGATTCTGTTAGAAATCTTATAATGGGCCATGTTGGATCTTCCAACCGGACAATAATCCAAACACAAACCTTAAAAACAACACAAAAATGGGTCACTGGGCACAAAACCAAGCTTCTGCTATGGCCATTCCAGTCCTCTGACCTGAACCCTGTAGAAAATGAGTGAGATGAACTGAAGAGAAGCACCACCAACATAGAGCTGGGAATCTGAAGGATCTGGAGTGATTCTGGATGAAGGAATGGTCTCTGATCTCTTGTCAGGTGTTCTCTAATCTTATCAGGCATTATAGGAGAAAACTCCTATACTATTTTGGCAAATGGAGGTTTCAAAAAGTAATTGAATAAAAGGGTTACTGTTAATTGCGTCCAATGTGTATTAAGGAAAAAAAAAGAGTTCATAATGATATTTCCCCCCATTTTAAATTCTTATTCTCCAATGAAAGGTTAGATTTTTTTTAAATAATAGATCTAAAGGATTAACAATGCAGCTTTTTTCCACAGCCCTCTTTGATCATATTTACCAAGGGTACCAACTATTTTGACCATGTGTGTAGATTGGACCAGACGATGGTTCTGAAAGAACAGGATGAGAATTTCTGTCAGAAGGCAAACTAGTATCTTGGCCAAAGTGTGAGACATAGTTGAGATTTCCTTTTGAAACTCTAGATGAAACATTGCGAGCCGTAGTTTTTATTAGATTTGAGAAAAAAATATTAGGGAGACTAAAGAAAAGTCTCGATTTGCTTCTCACTGGTTTCAAAGAGAAACAACTGAGCTACTTTGCCGATCTCATAGCTGATTTTTCTTTCTCATGGCTTGGACGGCTGACAGGTGTACCATAAGGGCGGCACAGCAAAGGCATTTTTAAACACAGTTTTACCAAAGCGGTGAATTAACATGAGCGGTATTTCATTGTCAAAGCTGAAAACAAGGAGCTGTCATCAATAATCCTGGTTGCTGGTGGAGGAAGAACGCGTGTGCGGCGATGTGTCGCAGATTTACAGGTGCATGACATCATTGTCAGTGTGCCTCTTAAATTGGAGCTGTCATAGTTTTGAGTGATATTCTGTTTGTGTCTTAAAGGGGAGCTGAAAGAGAAGATATTGAGTGGGGAACATGGAGGTGAAGTGAAAGAGAAAGACAGGAATGGTGTTATGTACCTACCCCATTGCAAGGTCCGACAGAGCAGGGCTCACCAGGTTCACCCTTGAGACCCGGGGGGCCTATCGGTCCCGGCGCTCCGCCTGCATCACCCTGCAAACACACCACCGACAGCTGGCATTTAGAGTCGCTGTCACCTCAGGTTTGTCATTTGACAGGATGAGGAGCGCCGCAAAAATGCACACACATGCCTTCCTTCACACGCACATACAAAACAAGAGCTGGACGTAAATATCACAGACATCTTGGGCAAATACCACCAACCTAGAAATCACCTCACGCAGCTTCAGAGGTGAGACGAGAGACTAAAAAAAAGCAGTCTAAACTGCTCCACTATGCTAAACATGCTCCCTATATTAAATATGCTGTGGTGATTGAGCAATCTGTGACTATTTTGAGTGCATTTTTGCCAGTCAACTTTCTCACAATAACTTTAATGTAGTCATCTGAACAAAATATTTGCACATTTTATAAAATATTTACACAAATATTTGTCCATGCTTTGCTTCTCTTTTCCATACATTTCCAGACCTGGAAAATACTTAAATCAAATTCCATAGTTTTCCAAACCCCGTAGGAACCCTGTATATAGTACATAGTAAAAATACAATAAATAATATAAGATTAAAAGGTTTTTGGCAATTAAACAATAATATAACACTAGATGAAATGTTTTAGATAAAGACTTGATTTTTTTTAAATAACTGAAGTAATTAATTGTAAGTTGAAGTATTAAAACTAATAATTAAATACAAAATATTAATTTATAAATAAAATTACAAAAGCACAATATACTAAAACAAAAATATACAAATAAATAAGTCAATTTAAATATAAATAAGTACAATAGTATATAAATAATTGTAAAATAACGATGCACTGATGCACATTAGTTTTATTGGACTTTTCAATTAAAAAAGGCTATTTTACTTAATCACTCATATCAATTATTTGAATTATTTAAATATCAAGTCCTAAATATTAAGTTGTTACTCAAAGATGAGGACAATTCTGGAAATACATTTGTAAAGTGCACAGCCATTCTTTAGTTCTTAATATCATCTGAGAATCAATTTTGCTGTAGGCCAAGTCTTCAGAACAAATGTAGTTTTGTCATGCTTTAGACTAGATTTCAGTTTCATATTTCAGCAAACACCTTTTTATCTGCTTACAGCTGGTGCAAACCATCGAGATGTACAAGCAAAACAGCTCAGTGAAGTCTAATGTGAACACATTGTACTGAACATGACCCAGTGCTTCAACATATGCAGAAACAAGGAAAACATCACATTAGAAACATGCAGAGCGTTCTTGCGTACCTTTCCTCCTTTCATTCCATCTTTTCCAGGCAGTCCTGGTTGACTGGGAGAGCCCTGGAAAAATCAGGAAAGACAAGACATAAGCCAATCAGCTTTATCTGTTCCTGTGTTTTCGTTTTAGTTTGATCCATAACATCCCCCATTCCTATGTTCCCATCTTTTTTGTAATAAAGGCAGATGCTCGTTAGCAGAAGCAGGTGCCGAGAACAGATTGTGATGCTGATGCTGTTTCCTCCCACACGTAGAGAACTCAGATGTACCCGTCCCTGCAAATTAATTTTCAGATTACCGATTGATTACTGATTTTCTGTGCAACAATTTACAGCTCTGCATCCTCGTTTTTCTCGCCTCTGTTATTTATACGTGCATTTGTCTTTTTCTGTTTGTGAGCGAGCGAGTGGGAAAGCTAAAAGGATGTGGAGTGCGTGATTAAAATAAAACTAGATTTTTACATTTTCATGTGGTTGTCTGCCCATGCAAAAGTCTGTGGTTCTGTGAAGACTAATTTCAATTGCACAGGCTCTTCATGATGTTAAGGAAACCCCAAACTGTTCTTATATGGCATTACTACATACACTCCTTTTTTGGAACCTTTATCCATAAAGGAATAGTTTACCCAAAAACTAAAAAATTACTGAAAAAATATACTCACCCTCAAGGTGAGACCTTGCAAGATCTAGATGAGTTTGTTTCTTTCTTATATCTTTTTTGGATTTAGAAATTATAAGAAATTTTAAAAATTAGCATTATATATCACTTGCTCACCAATGGATCCTCTGAAGTAAATGGGTGCCGTCAGAATGAGTTTAAATAACTAATAAAAAAACGTCACAATAATCCACATGACTCTTAGTAGATCAATTAATGTCTTGTGAAGTGAAAAGCTGTGTGTTTATAATAAACAAATCCATCAAACCATTGCTTCTGTCTGATATGTCTACTATCCACACTATTGCTCTTTGAATATGTTGGTGGATTTTGATGAGACAACCGAGGATGGACTTTTTCACTGGAGGAAGCCTTATTATGGATTACAGACACACAATTTGGCAAGAAGCTGTTTGGACACACATTCTGATGGCACCCATTCACAGCAGAGGATTCATTGGTGAGCAAGTGATGTCCGGTAATGCTAAATTTATCAGAATCTGTTTCAGTACAGAAACAATAAAGAAATTAACTCTACATCTACACTATATCTGTACTCGGATGAAGTAACAAAGGATGGCTTGAGTGAGAGTACATACGATTTTTGAGTGAATTATTTCTTTAAGAGTGTATGATATTCTGGTCCCAAGTTGCCTCATTTACAGTATTGTATCATGAATTTTCTTGTTTGCCTGCCAAAAGTGTACTTTTAATCAGTTACAAATTCTACCCAAGCAGCGTGGGATGAGTTGAGAAACTGAAATATTTCCTGCTTACCGGATCTCCTGGAAGACCACGGAGGCCAACGGGGCCAGGTGGACCCTGCTTTCCCTGTAAGAACACACACACATGTTGAGATCTCTTCATATGAGCAGCATGACCTTATTTTAGGTTTAAAACTATGCCATTATCTAAATTGTAAGGAAAATGTGAAATCAGTTTGTGCGCCTAACTCTGAGAGAGTGAATGAAAATATACGTTGAAAGCTCTTGCTTCAGGTACTCAGGCTGTGTAGCCTTTTAACTGCTTGCTATTCTGAGAGGTCCCTCTCTGTGCCCTTAACTAAAATGAAGGCTGCAATCAAATACTTTTTGTGACCTTGGTAACATGCCACAACCCATTTAACCCAGCAAGAACTGATTGCAATAAGCCAGCCGTAAGAAAGCTTTTGTCACTGGTCCGTAAATCAGAGAGATCACGGCAGAGCTGCTATCCTACTGGTCAACTACATTGACAAGGTCCACAATAATTCACATCACACCAAAGTAGAAAGACTTAATGTTCTTTCTATCTTGGTTAAATCATAAGATGTCAGCATGGAGGGTTACGGAGACATGAAGTTCATACCTCAAGTCCTGGTGCACCTGTCAGTCCAGGCAATCCAGTATTGCCCTTTATGGGAATAAAAAAAGGAAATAAGAAAAAAATAAGAATACATTAATAAAAAGAGTAGAATTAGAAAATTAATCTTTCTCAGAAATTGGTGCCATTTACTAGAACATTTCAGATTAAATGTGTATCATTTCATCATGGTTAACACACTCTACTATGTTAGACACTTCATGTAAAAAGTAACAAGTTATCTTATCTTATATTATGTTACATTATATTATATATAGATTGTAAAAAAGAAATTATAGCACTGAGGGGTTTAGTTAATTTTAGTTTAAAATAATTCATATTTTAGTTTAAAACACACAAGCACAAACACGCACGCACGCACGCAGCACGCACGCAGCACGCACACACACACGTTGTTTTTTATGGTTTACGGGGACTTTCCATAGGCGTAATGGTTTTTATACTGTACAAACTGTATGTGCTATTGCCCTACACCTACCCTACACCTAAACTTAGCCCTCACAGGAGACGGTGCATTTCTACTTTCCCCCCAAAAAACGCACACTGTATGATTTATAAGCATTTTAAATTATGGGGACACTGAAAATGTCCTCATAAATCACCTTCTCCTTGTAATACCTATGTCATACCCATGTCATTATACAAATTTGTGTCCTCATAAACCACATAAACACACACACACACACACACACACACACACACACACACACACACATATATATACACACATACATACACAAACACAGATATTTATTTTGCTCTTGCATTACTCACTAAATACAGTTAAATCTATCAAATAATGTGACAATGTTGAGAAACCTGTTCATTGTATCATATGGTCATAGGCAGATATTACACTATTCTCTTGGAATTATCAAAATAATGATGGGTAATTTTTTTAAGCTCATATAGACTTCCAGCATTGAATGACATGCTGTTTAACTGATGTGCATTATGCCAAAATGTTCACAATGTTTGTGCACTTTTATTTACCTGTAGACCTTTTGAGCCATCAATACATTTTTCACCCTGGTGAAAAAAGAGAAAATGCTGACTGCAATGCATTAAATCACATTTTCAAGAGGACCTACATTGGAACAAGAGACCAAGGTCGAAAAATATATTTTTATGTGTCCATGCTTTCAAAATGTTTATTTTTAAAGGCCCCTCCTTTTAAAACTTTTGTGTCTCTACTAACATCTGACAGATTAAAGAGAGAGCCGTTTTAATTGACTGTCCACTGCATTGATTCAGCACAGCTTTCATATTTTCCTTTTCATTTTAAGACAAGGCTGCCAAAACAGACTTTTAAAAACTGCTCTGCATAAGTTCAACATTTTAACGATCCGTTGCATGACAAACAACGCTAATGAGTGGCCACTAACCTTGTCTCCTTTCTCTCCTTTCTGGTCTTTCTCACCTCCTTCCACCTCATGGATTATATGGAGAAAACAAACACAACAATAGATAATGCATAGTTACATTATATGAATAATTAAAAAGCACAGTGTGGCATTCAGTTTACCATGTAGGCTAAATAATGTTATTTAAACCGCACATCTGACAGAAAATCATTTCAAAAAGCAAATCTAGGATTAATGTAATTAAACATCGAACGTTTTAGGATTAAAGTAAATAAATCAATACATAAATAATGTATTGTTATGGTGTAAAATGAATTATACATTTTTTATAGAATTGTCTATCTGATAATTTTGAATCACAGATTTGCAAAAATAGCATACAGATAAAACAAACAGTGTTAAACTAAAATATAATTGTAATTATAAATTCTAATTAAATACAAAATATCAGAGAAAAAAAACAGAATCATTTTATTAGTGGTTTTAAACATTACAGTATTTCATTTTAAACATAACAGTATTTGAAAGTATTTCTAAATTGTATCTAAACTTACAGGTCCAGAAAGTCTCAGTCCCTGTGCTGTCATCACCTTAAAGAAAACAGACAATATTCAATATTGATGTCTGTTTATGCTTATGCTGGAACACTACCATGAGAAACAGCATTTACTGCAATTGCAGGGTACATGTGTTAAAAGATCCCAGGACCTGCAAAAACTAAGTTGGTGTGGAGTTTTTTAGTTTATTAAGGGGAAGATCAGTATCAAATGTCATTAGAAAGACCTTATCAGTTATGATTGAATGCTTTCTCAAGCTCTGCTCTTAGATCTCAGTCCAGTGATAACCTCAACATCTCAACACAAGCATTAAAAAGAAGCTTCCTCTCTCGTTCTCAACTGTCTGGATGGCCTCTATGTGAGAGATTAACATTAATCCAGGGTTTATGGCATTTAAAATGGCAAGAACCTTTTACTGCAGCAATAGGCCTGCAAATATAGACCCAAAAGTGCCTCTTAAGGCATTAGAGTCTGCCACAGAGGTGCAATGCGAATCTGCTTTACGGCTTTACATTTTCACATTAACTACCAGCTGGTTTAATAGCCTGTCGATCATGGTGACGGCTTTCAGTCAGCAGTGAAAGACAGATTGCTTTGTTAGATGTATCCGTGGATTCATCTACCGCGCCTCATGTGCTGTAAAACAGAAGTCTATAAATAAAGATGAAACAACAGGAGGCCTGATGTAACTTCAAGACAAGTTAGTCAAGAGGATGAATAGTAGATTTTTTTATTGTTTGTACATTTATTCATTGTGCTGAATAAATGCATGTAACATATATTAGCTCTGCTCCAAAACCCAGTAAGCTGCCTATCTGAATCTCTCTCATAGGGAGTCTACTACATCCCTAATACATCATGTTAGGTAAAATGGACCTCGCAAGTGACTCGTTTGAAATACTGGACATTTCGTTGTGTGTTAGAATGTTGCTAAAGACAGTACAATAAACACAAAAATAAATTGCAAAAAATATTGGTTAAATTCATATTAAATGTTTTTTTTTGTGTTAAATATAGTAAACATTTAAAATGTGATTTATTAAATACAGAAATGATTGTTTATAAACTATTGTTAAAGTGCATCATTCAAAAGTTTGGTTTTGGTAAAAATGTTTGTTGTTTTTGTAAGAAGCCTGTTATATACCAAGACTGTACATAAATGAATGTATGTATATATATATATATATATATATATATATATATATATATATATATATATATATATATATATATAGTGCTCTCCATAGGTATTGGGACAGTTAAGACACAGCTCTGTTGGCTGTGGAGTTAAGGCATTTACAAATATGATTAAAAGATGAATATGAGACAAAACTACAGAATGTCACATTTTATTATTAGCCGTTTCAACACACACGTTTTACCAAATAAAAAGAACAGCACTTTCAGAGTTAATCCCACTCATTGATGTGAACATCCAGTGCCCCAAAATTCAGTGTCTCATAAAATTAGAATATTACATAAGATCAATACAAATATATATTTTAAACAGAAATGGCAGGCTTCTGAAAGGTATGTTCATTTCTATGAGCTCAATACTTGGTTGGGCCTCCTTTTGCATGAATTACTGCATCAAGGCGGCGTGGCATGGAGGCAATCAGCCTGTGGCAATACTCAGGTGTAATGGAAGCCCAGGTTGCTTTGATAGCGGCCTTCAGGTCATCTGCATTGTTGGGTCTGGTGTCTCTCATCTTCCTCTTGACAATTTCCCATGGATTCTCTATGGGGTTCAGGTCAGGCGAGTTTGCTGGCCAATCAAGCACAGTAACACCATGGCCATTGAACCAGCTTTTGGTACTTTGGGCAGTGTGGGCAGGTGCCACGTCCCGCTGGAAAATTAAATCAGCATCTCCATAAAGCTTGTCAACAGACGGAATCATGAAGTGCTCTAAAATTTCCTGGTAGATGGCTGCATTGACTGTGGACTTCAGAAACACAGTGGACCAACACCAGCAGATGACATGGCAGCTCAAATCATCACTGACTGTGGAAACTTCACACTGGACTTCAAGCAACATGGATTCTGTGCCTCTTCACTCTTCCTCCAGGCTCTGGGACCTTGATTTCCAAATGAATTGCAGAGTTTACTTTTATCTGAAAAGAGCACTTTGGACCACTGAGCAACAGTCCAGTTATTTTTCTCCTTAGCCCAGGTAAGATGCTTCTGACGATGTTTCTGTTTCAGAAGTGGCTTGGTAGCCATTTTTTTGAAGATGTATTATTACAAAAAATATTTTGAGATTCTGATTTTTGACTTTCATTAGCTGTAAGCTCTAATCATCAAAGTAAAAAAAAAAAAAAAATTGAAGTGTTTTACTTTACATGTAATGAATCTAAAATATATGAAAGTTTCACTTTTTGAAATAAGTTACAAGAAATTAAAAGAAAAGTTACAATAATTAACTTTTTCACTATATATATATATATATATATATATATATATATACACACATATATATACATATATATATATATATATATATATATACACACACACACACACACACACACACACACACACACACACGAGAGAATAATCAAACTCTTAAAAGCCAGTTTATATTTGACTCATCCATCACCGTAATTAGCCATTTCAGAACAGGAGGAAAAACAGAAGCCATCGGATTCTTTGGTGTTCGAGGCTTCATGAATCTTTGTAAAGTGGTTTAAAAGGGCTACAGTCATCTCTATTCTCTCATTTAGCTAGAGATTCACACAGCAGTGTGCAGCAATTGATTTGTGCCCTGCTGTCAAATCGCACCTTTCGTCTCCCTCTTTTGATTTAATTGACACGGGCAATGCAGTTCCAAACCTGCAAATTTGTTGCTAAGTGCGTCCACAAAGCTTTTGGCTTCTCAACTCTCAAAGGTGTTTTATTAGTGATCAGTCAGCAGAGATGAAGCCGATGAGCAGTGCTGCACTGATGCTACACTGTCAATACGGCAGATGAGGTTTGTGGTGGTAGTTACTGTAACTTCAACTTCAACAAACATAAAATGCAGAACGAACAGGAAATTTTGTTTTCATTTTGATGAGTTCTTCCTGAATGTCTGAAAGGAAGTGAATCGTCCCCCTCAATCATGTGTCTTTTTAAATCTATACTGAAGTTATGTTACATTTACAATTAATACAAAATAATAATAGCTTTATTTTATTGGTTTAACATTTATCATTGATCACTACATGGTTCTTGTTAAAGAAATTAATTCAGGTGATGTTAACCTTCCAATGAAATGTAAATGTGTGTAAGTGCAATGTGTATTAATAAGCGGAATAATAACTAATAAGCATTATATACATTGACTCAATAATTGGCTTTTTTCCCCCATGTGCTGCTGTTCAAAAGTTTGGGATCAGTACTTTTTTTTATTAACACTTTTATTCAGCAAGTATTTATTAAATTGATCAAAAATAAAAGTTAAGTCATTTATAATGTTACAAATGTAACCTTTATAAATGTTGCTATTTTTATTTAAAACAGATTATGTTATTGGAACCATCTCTTCATCAAAGAATCCTAAAAAAAAAAACCATACAAATCATAGTTTTCAAAAAATTATGAACTAGCTCTATTGCTTTCAACATTGATAATAATAAGAAATTATTCTTAAGCACCAAATCAGCACATTAGAATAATTTGAGCAAATTCGATTTCTGTGACACCGAAGACACGAGAAATTCCTGAAAATTCAGATGAATCAAAATTCATGATATTCATCATGAATAAATTACATTTTAGAATAGGTTACAATATAATTAAGTTATTTTAAACTGTAATATTATTTCACAATATTACGTTTGTTACTGTTTTTCAGCAAATAAATGCAGCCTTGGTGAACATAAACGTCTCTAAAAAAAAAGTGACTCTTAACTTTTAAACAGTAGTATATAAAACGTCTGCTACCTGCAATAGTTCAGAATCAGGTTTGAAATGTGTGAAGGAATCCTACAGCAGTGGCTATGAATCATTTATTGGATTTGAATCATCTCAGTGGAGACATTCATGGCATGAAGATCAATGTGTCTATCAAAGACCTGCAAGTTCCTGTTCAAATGGACGCTCTGTATTATGTAGAGTCTCAGGTATTTTATTATTGTATTTGATATATCTGTATGCGTCAGAACCTCCGACTGAGAACCTCTAGTACTCACGGGGCCCGGCAGTCCTCTGGGTCCTTCCTCACCCTAAAGGAATAATGATAAAGAAAAGTGAATCAAATGAACCACAGAATTGACTGAGTCTGAACCTCGGTGTTCTGCACAAGACTGTGATTTATTAGACAAAACTGGTAAACAAGTGAAGAGACTCACCTGCTCCCAGAACACAAACTAACAAATAAAACATGCATTACACACCTTTTGACCCTTTATTCCACTGGTTTCCCTCCAGGCCAGGCAAACCCTGTGGAGTGAGATGTTAGAAGAGACGAATGTATCACGAGGTAAATAAGCGCACAAATATCTGCTGGCTGTGTTTGTGATGGGGTTTTCAATCAGAGCTCTGAGATGTTACATACAGAATCCCCTTTATCGCCCTTCTGTCCATCCTTCCTGCAACACCCGGGTCACCCTTCATACCCTGAAAACAACAACAAATAATCACACATGCATACAACATACGAACACAGATAATATTGTCTAGGGGTGAATAACCAGATAAATGACTTAATGTACATGTATTTTAATATATGAGTGATGGCAAAGCAGCCATTACTCCAGTCTTATGCTGGTTTTGTGCTTAAGAAATATTTCTTGCTAATATAAAATGTAATTACTGTCACTTTTTATCAAGTTAATGTGTTCTTGTAATGTGTATTTATATATACAGATATTTTTTTTTTACTATTCCTTTATTTTTTCCAATGCTTGTTCATTATCGCCAAAATATTAATATTCAACACAGACATTTCCTTGACCTTTTGCATGCCAAGAAATCTCAATTTACAGCAATGACTAAACTGCAATGATGGTGAAACTCAACATTACATTATGTTATTAAAATAGTCAATGGAAACAACACACACAACAACACCATTTCAAACACAGAAAAAGCAATGAAGCTGTAATAAGCATGATTAATTCATGCTGTGATGCATGCTGGGAGTCTAGCATCCAGCGGGGCACATATCACACTTATTTTGCTTTGGTGGTATTGATGTGATGTGGCACAGCGAACTAGATATTTAAATGTTAAATGTCAAACCGGTCTCTGAACCCTTATTTAATCCAACTTCCATTACCCAAATGTGCCCATGTTTGCATATATCACACATGCTGGTGTGCCACTTAATTACAGCCACTAAACATGAAAACAATGTTCTGTAAGTCGCCATAGTTCATCATGTCACACAGGACAGGAATTTATCGGCCAATAGATGGCACTTTCTCACTGAAGATAAATTCCTGTCTCTCTCACTCTGCGTCCATTTTGAGATGCTGTCCTCTCTCAAGACAATGCAAACTGATCATCTTTTATACTGGCTGGCTGAGCATTTAGTCTCTATATATTGAGTCATGATATGAAGGATTTATAATTGAATGCGTTTTCTTCCAAAACAAACATCATTGAGAGGAAGTGTTGAGGAGAGAAGGGACATCACAAAACATCCCTGTGGTGATTTTAGTGGTGTCAGACTTGACTGAACGCTGTATGTACATTAACATTCCTGAGGGAAACTCTTGTGGAGAGGTAATATCATTTGTCCATTCAACCTGGAAAAGGCAATTCCCCCAAGTTGTACAGTTTTTCTTTTTCATAATATTGCTTACAAGCACAACAGAGTGCACACAAAAGATAGCAATGTGTTTGGTCTAATGCCAAAGCTCACAGTCTCTGTTCCTCTGTAATTGCCACCTCCCAAACCACCTGACGGATCTGTTTTGATTGCATCTTGGAGACTCTGCACTATAGCAATCCAATCAGTCAAAATAAATAAATAAAAACATCAAAAGCTTCAAGTTATATTTCAGGAGTTGACATATGTTTTCACAGTGCTTCATGAAGAAGACAAAATATTTTGGTATTTCATAAACAATGCGTGTTATTTTTGTAACTTTTTGAATTTCAATTTTGAGAGAAATATTCAAACGGTGTTGAATAACATATAAGAACTTCATTTAAATAATTTAGTTGTAAATAACAAAAAAAACTGTTATATATTTGGATTTTATGGTCTTAAATATGCTTCACAGAAAAAGTACATTATTCACAATATCTGAGATTTATTTATATATATATATATATATATATATATATTAATGATTTTTTTTTCTGGAATAGCTCATTTTAAATGGGATTTCTGACATCCAGAACAACTAACTAACTAACTGAATAACATTTAGGATAAAAACTTAGAAAACTTGGAAAATAAAAATAAATTAAAAATAAATATTTGGGAAAAAAGCTTTTTAAATGCATTTAAATAAAATTCAAAATAAAATAAATAAATAAATGTGAAGGAAACAATGCTAATTGTTATCTCCAAAGGCTAATTTAAATGGTCCTGACATTAATTCAAAGCGGCACTTTTGAAATGTTATTATAATTATTGCACATGCAATTTTCATAACCTGATATTATTACTTTATTAAACATTTGTACTTTTAAAAATGAATTTGACTCTCCATGGGACCATTTGTCCTGTACTTTGTAGACTTCTCTCTTAGTTATTATCATATTGTCTATTATCTATAATAATTGCACTTGTCTTATTATATATGAAAAGTGTATGTTTTTAATGTCATTTGGGGGCAACACACACTTAAATGTGTGTGCTGCCAAACAAAGTGACCTATTATACTAGTAAGTGGTTATGATGTAGGTACCCCTGCATTCTGACTTGTTACTCACACCACAGTAGGACGCTAAGTTCAAAAGTATGTTAACCACACCATGTGTATTGACCATGAACAATTCTCAAACAGAGAGCAGCAATTACTCCGCTCCGAACTCTTGTAGCGTGAGTCTGTCAAAACGCTCTCTTTGCACTGTCAGGACAAACATATGCAGATGCTACACAGCCCTCTCACTGTTCTCAGAGTCCAGTCACAGTTCAATGCCTGTGTGAACTGGTGGATATGACACACACACACACACACACACACACACACACACACAGCTCTCACAAGAGCAAATTGGAGCACTGCATACACACTCTCCTTCTGTCTAAGCTCAAAGGTGCAGTGAAGCAAAAAGCCTCTCCCTCTGGTCCTCTTTGTCAAGCATCAGCTCCCTCACCAAACCCCTGTGTAGTCCTAAATCCCTGCGTGAAAATTTATAGGAAATGTTCTCGCTGAGGGAAGAGAGTGTCTTTTACAGCCAGCTGATGATAGACGGTCACTCGTGATGAGTAATAAAAGCCACACAGAATGGACGGAGTCTGAATAGCTCTACTAAGAGCTCGACCGCACAATTGCTCTTCTCACTTTTGGCTCTCCTGCTGAGAAAAGCAACTTGAACCAGCCTAAGGAGGTTTTGTTGGACTTGCAGTCTGTCAAACAGCTATTTTAGATGGTTTAGTAGTCTTGAAGCCTGACCACTCTAAAAACCAGCCGACCAGTGCCCAAAACCCCTTGTTTGTGCAGTTTTTTACCAGCAGGGCCATTATTATTTCCATTCATATTCACATAAACACGGGCACTTTTAAACTGTGGCAACCTTTGGCCCTGTTGACTTATACAGTAAACTTCTCTAAAACAAAAACACAAAGATAAAGCCTTAATCTTAAAACACACTTTTAAACTTTTTCAACATTGTCCAACGTGTGTGACAAGAATTATGTTCTTGTAATTTTTTTTCAGAACCATTTTTTTAATCCAACAAAATGATTTCTATCACAACTTTTGTTTGACAAACATTACATGGTGGAGATCAATGCGTGTCTTTAGACACTTACTTACAGCTCCTCACAGGCAACTTTCCCACTGCGTTCAAGCAGGCTCTAAACAGTCAGGTTTCAGGAGTGACCATTCAACTGAGACTGCGCTACTCTCAGTCACTGAAGCCCTGCAAATTGCAAAAGCCGATTCCAAATCATCAGTGCTCATTCTGCTGGATCTATCTGCCACTTTTGACACTGTCAATCATCAGATCCTCCTGTCCACCCTCTCATCACTGGACATCACTGGGATTCCACTTCGCTGGTTTGAATCCTATCTCACTGGTCGGTATTTCAGGGTGGCCTGGGGAGGGGAGGTATCTTGTTGTCTTCCCTGCCACTCCAACTCTACAGCATGACTTCATGATTCAGTTAAGTTCATCAACAATGACCCTATCAACTTCGGTCAGAAAACTTGGTGTAATCTTTGATGACCAGCTGACTTTTAAGAGCACATTGCAAAGATTGCTCGATCTTGCAGGTTTGCACTTAACAACATCAGAAAGATCAGGCCCTTTCTGACAGAGCATGCTTCACAACTTCTTGTCCAGGCCCTTGTCATTTCTAGGCTGGACTACTGCAATGCTCTTCTGGCTGGACTTCCATCAAACTCAATCAAACCTCTACAAATGATTCAGAATGCAGTGGCACGACTGGTCTTCAACGATCCCAAAAGAGCCCATGTTACACCTCTCTTTATCTCCTTGCACTGGCTACTAGTTGCAGCTCGCATCCAGTTCAAGACACTGATGCTTGCATATAAAACAACCACAGGCTCAGCACAAGCCTACTTCCACTCACTATTATGAATCTACATCCCCTCCAGAAGTCTGAGATCTGCTAGTGAGCGACGCCTCGTGGTACCATCACAGAGAGGCTCAAAATCACTCTCCAGAACATTCTCGTTCACCGTTCCTGACCGGTGGAATGATCTTCCCACCCCCATCCAGAGAGCTGGATCCCTGTCAATCGTTAAGCAACAACTGAAAACTCATCTCTTTTGACACTACTTGACTTCATCCTAAACTAAAAAAAATATATATATAATCTTTATCTTTATGTTTCTCTCCTTCCCTTGCTAGCTTGTACTTATTTGAACAATACCCGAGATTTGGTGTTACAAGCACTTCCTCTGTCTTTTTGCCTCTTCTAGATTAATCGCTTTATGTATTCCCCAATTGTAAGTCACTTTGGATAAAAGCGTCTGAAAATGACTAAATGGTGGAAATTATGCCTAACAGTTATACTTAAAAAATGTATATCAAAAAGTTTAGAAAGTTATCATTTTAATTTATGTAAAACTAATTAAACTAAATTTAAAGCTTCAGAGATTAAAATGGCTTTTTTTTATTAATTTTGTTAGATTGAAAATGGTTCTGCAACATGAGTAAATATATTATATATCTATATATATTATATAAGCAAAAGTAAACAATCAAAGCACTATTTATAAAAGAAAAACAAATTAGAAAAAAAAATGTAAAATACTTTTTACAAATAATAGTTATTTTTAATGCAAATTTCAAATGCTTAAAGTTTAGTGTGATGCAAAGGGTCTCTGGTCAAGCAAAGATTTTAACCAATGGACAAGTATTTCAGCAGTAGTTTTAAAAACAAGTGAGAAGCCCTTCTGATTGGCTCTCTTAACTTGTATTCCTAATGGGCAGTGCAAAAATATCAAAGACTCTGAGGCAGTTTGTTCTACAAAAGGACCACTAGAAGGTCAAACATTGACAGACAGCCCTGATACTGTATGATACAGACTGACTTTAAATGCAAAGCCAAATGGTCTGAACTCCACTCAGATGACGAGGAACATTTCATCTCTGAATTCAGCTCATGGCTAAAATAAACTTCTCTCCAGATAATGGTTTGGTGCGTGTGCATCTTTCCAACAGAAAACTCAATTTAACTGAGTGTCTCAGGATCACAGCATGTCTTACCACATAGAAACATTACTGTATTGACTACGCACCTCTACAAAACCCCACTCACCCAACCATCCAAAATGATTGACAGGTAAAGACACGCATCATAGTTTACTAATTGGCTAATGCATGCGACTGTCATTTGTTGCTAAGACACTACTCTTCAACTGAACAATGTACAAAATAGTTAACACAACAGTGACTCATTTCACGTCATAAACATCAGAAAAATTCTCAAAATTCTATATTTATCAACAATAAATCAGCCTACATTGTTTGTCCTTGTACTTTTATCCCTCCGCGCCTTAGCATGGCTGAATCATGGTATATTCGGTGCTTTAACACATACATAGCCTTCAAGGTTTTCCAAAATTAAAGCGGACATTTCTTGATTAATTATTAGTATGCTCCAGATTTAATAACAAGAAAACAGATCTGACTTCAGTCAGTTTCCAATTACCTTGGAAGACTATTGAGGAAATGTGCCACTTATATTTTAGTTAATGCACTTATATTATTATTTTTTACTAATTAAAAAAATAGAGGAATAAACTTCCTTTTTATTTCTGATTTTAAACTCTCTGAAATGACCCATAGACTACCAACTCTATGGCTGTACAAGTTTATTTGTTTTTACAAAACTAGGGGACAAGATTAAATTTGTTTCTGTGGAAATCAACAGTATTTCAAAAATGCTGTTAATAGTCCTTAACCTGCTTTTAACCCAGAATGTTCATTTAATTACACCCAAGCCTGAATCGTTTACCCTGAGTTAGATGTCAGGTGGGTTTGTCTGGGATCAGGTAAACACAGCTCCTGGTTACATTGTCCATTTGACTACACTAAAACAGTAATTACTGTCACTTAGAGGAAATTAAGAAAGATTATTTTGATTTAAAAATGTCCACTAACAGCAGATCAACTCAAAAAATAATCTAGTGTTTAGACGTCTGAAAGATAAAATGAACTCTCTTTAATTACTGTACTTGTCAAACTGAGGGGCTTTAAACAGGTTTGTACCAAATTGACTGGAAAAGAAAAATGTAGGTTATAAAACGACTTTTAATTAATGAAGGTATCCATGCAGGCACAATTCTGGTGTGATATAAACTCATGAGCGTGAGAAAAAAGACCCATAACACTGGATAAGGAACAGCAAAGCTAAATATTATTAGCTAAATCAGCAGTTGCATAGTACAAATAAAACAAAAATAATTCATTACAATAAATATATACAAAAAAGATCAATTTATTAAGACTAAGGCAAAGACTTTAATCTTTTTTTTTCTTATCCCACTACCAAATAAATGTATTTTATTCATGCACGAATAAAAAAAAAAATATGTAAGGTTTATTTAAAAATTATAATAATGATAAAGAAAGAAATTCACAACGGGTTGACAAATAAATGTAATTAAATTATTCGTTGTAGCATGTCAGTACTTTGGCATTAACTGACCAAAAAAGACTGGTGAACAGAAATCAAATTGCAAGCAAACAGTGTAACTTACATGGTTACCTTATGAGAAGAAGGTTAAAGTTCAGACAGACACACGGTCCACCCTGAGACCTGACTGTGCATGTCAGCTGTGTGTGTGAACTGACAAGTTATGGAGCTGCATGTAAACACGCTTGCTCCGTATAATATATATATTTATATACTGTGCATTTATATTCATACACTGCCATTGCCCCTGGTGAGATATGACACCCCTGGGCTTCATGAAAATTATTGCAGACCTTTTGCAAAAGCACTGTTCATAATTACCATCTGTCAGGCTTGAGACTGAGGAGTGATACAGGATGTGTGTGTGTGTGTGTGTGTGTGTGTGGCTGTTTAACATGCTGAGCAGACAGCCAGCGTTTGACTGAGGGAAGCCAATCGGTAGGATGAGAGCGTGTCCTTCCCTCTCTGTTCTCAGGAGGACAGCACTAAATAAATGCTTCATCTCACCTTACTGACAGACAGACAGCACGTGTGTCTAAACAGTCTTCTAGGTCACTGACAGTGGTGCATGCATTACCAATGACCTCACAACAACTCAGATATCTATTGAAGTCTACGTTCAGAATGGGATACTAGCTTACTACTACTAAATACTATGCAGTATACGCTATTGTACACTTTCCTACGTACTATTCTTTGAGAATAGTAAATTAAGCAATTCAGTTATTCCATGGTTAATATAGAATGCTACATTACTGGCATATGACTTTATAAATTTGCAATCATTTTGAAAATATGATTTTTTTTATCATTTCTTTCTAGACTTTTGGGAGTCCGGTTATGTTAAAAAATCAAAACCACCATTCATTTAATTCCTTACAAAAAAGGTACACAACTAAGGTGGTACCAAAAGATCCTAATATGCATTTTTGAGTACTAATGCAGAAAGTGCCCCTATTATGGACAATGAAAGGTTCATATTTTGGTTTTGGGATCATGTAAGGTCAAAAACACATTAATTGTCTTATAATATGCATTTATTTTTACATTACTTGCTCAGCAACTCCCAAACGATTTGCTCAAGGATTTATTTTTCCAAACCCCTCCTTTGAGTGACGCTAATCTGCTGAGATTGGTCCAATTAGTCTCATTTCCATTTCATCATGCCTCTAATGCCTGATAAAGCAGTGTGCTGCTTTGTGTACAGTGTTATTGGGGGGGGGGGGGAGACGCTATTTTCCCCACTCCAAAAGCGGCACCTAGTGGCAAAGAATGAATTTGCATTTTCATTCAGACCAATGTGAAAAGACCAACAAGTGGGCGGGCAATATGTTAATGTTTCATGTTGACATCAAAATTAAATGGTTTAGGATTAGTTTTAAAAACGACTCATTTCAATGATTCAGAGTCGACTCTTTCTTTTGAGAGACACTAACTGTATACAGTGTATACTCTTTCAGATGTAAAACTTTGCAGGATGTTTTCATTCACTTAGAGCTGTGTTACTACATGAAAGGTCATTTTCAAAAATCCATAATAGGAGCACTTTAAGGTACTATTGTACCATTTATCGGTGAATAAGATGCAATTTTAGAATTTACGCAGTTTAACACATAACATTGTGACATATTAAGAGTATTAGGTTCAGTGCACTCTGTATGCATACTACATACTGATGCATGAGTAAAAGTGGCATTTTAGTAAACTATTTTAAACATTCTAAAATCTCGTTCAATATCCAATTTTCCGAATAAATTATACAAATATGTATAATTAAATAAAAAGGCAACATTACATTCTACATACAAATACAAAAAGGACACATTAAATGACAGGGCCTTTGATAATAAAACATTCAACTTATAATAAAAGTAAAACAGCGCAGAAGTAAACATTTTTTATACATCTAGATGTCTCAAAACCATTGGAGTCACCAAACAGAACCACAAAAACAGTGACAATTTTTCAGTCAGTCCTGAACGCTTTCCTGTCTACTATTGATTAAAAAAAAAAAGAGTCGCCCCCAATGACATTGGTTGAGCCAATGTTGCTATACCAGGCTGGCTGCTTAAACATTGTATGTTTTGAAAGTGCCCACAATGTTTACAATTGTTCTAACCTACAAATGGCTTACTTAGACTTTTTGCTTTAAGAAAATGACACCAAATTATCACATTTAAATCTTCAAAACAGCTAAATCTTACCTTAGCAGCTTCAGCATCGCATGTTCCAGGTGGACCCTGTGTTGAAGAAATACATCTCAGTATGAGTAAATCAAATCACTTACATTTGGAAGCTCACTTCAACATATCTCGGGCAAGGAAGCTTATTTGCGCAAAACCCCAAATCCAATATTGTGAAATTTTGTAATTGGAAAATGACAGAGATTTACAGTAGCATGTGTGAAACTTAACGGTCAGTCACTGTTAGTATGCAGAGCAGATCAGGCAACATTTGCAATTCGTTTTGCGGTTTAGTGAATCTTTAAAGAAACAGCTGAACCAAAAATTTAAACTATTAAATTACAATGAATTTGGTGTTGAAAAGTTCCCAAAAAAATCATAGAAATGATTTATAAATGTGTTCCATATGATCCATACTTCCAAGTCTTCTGAAGCAATATGAAAGCTTTGTGTGAAAAACAAAACCTTATTCACCAAAAGTCTCAACATCTGGCACTGAATGAGGAAAGTGTTGTCATCTGTAGATATGTTTTAAAGTTGAATCAAATTTGATTCATAATTTATGAACGTTACAAAGTTATTGAACTGAATCTTAACAAACACTGAACTGGCTTGAGATGAATAATGACACTGTTTTTTTTTTGAGCTGCTTTAGAGAAGAGTTGTATTTAATCTCATTTTTGAAGTTGATTAAGTTACTTTACTGTTTATTACTGTAAAACTACTTTGAAACAAATTGTTTTGTGTCAAGCATTTCATAAATAAAAGTGACTTTACTTGAATCTTTGCAATGAACCAGCTGATCTGATTCACAAAACCAGTCTAAATGATTCATTCACAAGCCAGTCTCATTACAGTAGTGAACACAATCACTCATGAAATGTATCCACGAATTACTAAAGTCAGTCTGTTCCTTACACAAATCTATTCCCATGACTTCAGAAGACTTCCACTGTAGTTCACAAGTCAAATGAACCACTTTTTGATGCTTTTGCTAAAATAGTTCCTATTTATAGTACCTGAATGGAAAAGAGCAACCAGCATAGTCTGAACAAAAAATGTCAAATGGTTTTAGTACATAAGAGAGAGCAAATAATGCCAGATTTTCCATTTTCAGGTGAAGTATTCCTTTATGATTTCATTCAATATAGCAATGTATTAATCACTCATTTCCCACTTAAAATAGAATCAGTAAAGCTGCCAATGTTTATCCAGTTCCACATATGTGGCTACAACCACAAAGCCAAAGGCAATGTAAATATGCCAGAAGTTTATGATGCAACATACGTTTCAAAGCCTGAAGTGTGTGTGTGTGTGTGTGATTGTTAAATCACACGCATTTCCATACTGATGCTACGGCTTTGATGAGATGACTATTTATCAAGCAGTAAACTAGGGCCCCTTTGAGAGTCTCATCAGGATCTTCAATAACACTTATGCATGGGACTGCTCCTAATATGGCCCTCTGGGCTGCTTGAAATTGTAATTTGAAACGTTGAGCCAAACGTGCGCATGTGATGGAGATTTCACTTGAACCAATGCATAAAACTGAGAATGAGAAGACTCATCTGGGGGGGGGGGGATGAATATAGCAGCAGGTATCTGTCCATTATGCACAATGATGAATTTTGTTTGCTTTTGAAGCAGATTTATGACAACAATTATGCTTTCTGAATCTGAAACGAACAGCAGAGGCAGGAAAATAGGCAGAGGAGTAATGATATAAATGAAACGGTTCAAAAGAGCTGTATCTCAAAACCTATATTCAATTATATACATGTATTTTTCATATATTTAATATTTATTTATTTTCTAATACCATTTAATTAAAACAAACTGTTTTTAAAGAGTATTTGGAAACAAAAACTGTAGTACTTTTTCAAAGGTCCGGAACTTTCGGGGGTGGGACTTGGGCGCTCAACATTCTGAATGATTGAGTTCAGGCAGCATTTGTATTTCAACCACCATATTCACATCATTTTCATGTTATTGTGTCATGAAATGTTGTTTTAAGAGTATTTCAGGCGATAATGTAGTTGTTTTAAACTCAAATCTGCAGTTTATTTATAAAGACAGCGCCTATTTGAAAACTGCTTCACCGATTTCCGAGACGTGAGCTCCACACAATCAGCAGGCGCTCAGTGCTCATGTATCCCACTGAGAGAAGCATAACCTCGGCTAGTGCTTCTGACATTTGCCACTAGCTCTGATGTCTCTGTAGTGGTTAAACATGAGATATAATTTGTTTTGGGAAATCTAACAGGTAACCAATGGTCTATATTTTACATCTATTAATATATAAAAATGAAAATAAAAAGAGGCAATGCTGTTTGATATAATATTTTGTTTCATTGTAATGTATGCACGTTTACTACATTTATACATTTCTGCAGCTATTAATATGTTTAAATATCATATTTCATCTTATTATAAATACAGTGATGAAAATTGCAGTAGCCAAGGTGAGCTAACTAACGTTATCAAGTACGCTGGTGTTCCATTTTCAGAAATACCGGACTTGCATCGTCCCGTCCCCAAGAGTTCACATTCCTGAGTCAGACTCACAAAGTCCAAACTACTGAGGACACAAGTCCGACATTTGCATACTTGGTATTGAGAAATGTGCAGACCTACATCACAAGACTATTCGCCTAATCTTCACAGTACTTTAGACTGCGATGGAAACGCAGACAGCATCAGGTTTTGCAGGAAGAAAGGCCCTGGGACAAATTGCTCCAAGTAATTTCTGTTGGAAAAGCGGGCTATAGACAGATTTTGTGGGGGTCTTTGCAAATTCACTTAAGAAAAACTAAGAAAAATTAGAAAATACTGGATTACAGAGAAACATATTTTGAACTAAGTTTTTATTTTCTTCTACTGTTGCAATGCCAAGCTCATGATTGGTTGGAAAAGGCCATTCAGCTTTTCAAAAGCAGCCAAATTATCAAATTTTCAATTTTTGGCCTCCCTCAATACTGAATATTCTGTCATTTTCTTGTCAGTGTTTCTCAATCTATAAACTGTAATTCTTACTGGTGGTCCTGGAGTCCCTGGTTCTCCTGTTTTCCCGCGTCGACCCTGCAAGACAGAAAATGAAAGCATAAGAAAAGACAGACCATTTCAACAACGGGTTCATGTTTGGCAATGCTGGATGGCAATTACGAGAAGACAGCTCCTCTTGTTGCAGTGACTAATTTGCTTTTAATTAACAGAGAGAAACAGCTTAATTGCAGAGCTCTGTGTGGTGCATCGCTTTCTCTATGCCACCCAAGTCTACCATCTCCCTTCAAGCTGTGACAAACCACGGCCACATCAATCAAAACAGGCCCTCTGAGACAAACAGAACGGGCCCCCTGAACATGGCCCTCAAAAGCTTGCCTGGACATAATGAACTATTCACAAATATAATAAGCTCCTTCAATTCGTATGCTCGAAACACACGAAATGGCAAAGTGCATGAGGTGGGCTCAATGAAAGCCGTCAAAACTGCCAGTCACCGGTTTTAATTTTCGGCGTGGCGCCTGATGACACGTGCGTATAGGAAAAACTGACATAAAGACAGCCGGTGTGGCAACCTCCGGGAAATTAGTTTCCACATTGTCCCTCGATGAATAAGCCGGACGTTTCTTTGATGGCTGCGTCTTCTTTGCTAAATTAATTTTGTGGAGATGTTTTATATACAAGCGCACGGTGCAATTTCAGCAATATGTACACCATTATTAAGAATTCAGCAGGGGGAGGTGGAGGACCAGACTGTTTTTTTGTCTGTGTGGGGAGTGTTTGTGAGATCACTGTTCATGGTTGGATGAAAGAGGAAGTGGAACGTGCACACAAAAGCCAGTGGCTCGTCTGCATCCTCAGAACTGTTCATTTACATACTCTTTGATTCGATGATGTCAATTTTGCTGGAGTTTGTCATTTTCATTACCTGCAACAAAGAACTCCCCAATGAATGAGCCGTAGTCATCATCAGGCCATGTTTAGTGGTTCATGATAGTAGCTGGTTATAGCAGGGTTATTGTGGTTTTTGGAAGATTGTATAACATCAACAATAAAAAAAACCCTGATGAGTAAAAATTAGTTACTTACACCAATTCATTACATTCCAACTGCAAGTAATAAGAAAAACCTCAACTCCTCCTGCTCATTTACAGCTACCACACATATTTTTGTAAAATATAAATTACTAGCTAAAGTAGTTCAGTAATGCCATTGCAATTATGTTTGTTTTGCTAAGTGAGGCATTATTATAAACTGGGAACATGAGGAAATATTAAAGGAAAAGTTGTAATATGTAATTTTCATGGCTCTGAAAGTTTACATCCATCATCTGATTATGCTGCTCAGTGAAAACCAAGCAGGTTGTTATCAGAAGTAATGATACGTTAACGTTGCGTAAAGTCGGCCAAACAGGTTAATTAAAGGTTTGTTCCGTCTCAGTCTGTGCTGTCTGAAAAACACAAGTAATGATACATTAAAAAAAAAAATATATATTTCATAATCCTATTAAGCTAAACTGATGATGAATAATGTATTTTCTAATCATCTTCCTTTTGCCTCTAAAATATATGAAGCTCTTCAGTGAATACTAATATTTTGGTCGGTTGTAATATATGTCATAACAGACCTCAAAAATTGGGAATAAAGTGTTAAATGGGAGTCAAAAGATGTAGATATCAACACCACCACCATGATTCTGAATGTTAAACACTCTTTATAATGCACTAAAGCAGAAGATGGAAAACCATGGCATAATAAAATAATTTTATGACTAAAATAAAGATCTGATATTGGGGCTTACCTTTGCAAACGTCACTATACACAATTCTATCATGAAGGTTACTTTTTCACCCAATATAAAAGTAATAAATAAATACTAACATTTTGTAGATTAATTTGATTGTAAATAGTACAATAGTATTTCTATTTGTAAATATTTTTTAAATAAATATTGTTTTAAATTAAATTATGTATGCATGTATATATATAATTTAAATTTAACAATAAGTCATGTATGTAAAAGTCCCATTTTAAGCAACCAACACTCCACTGTACTATGAAAATCTGTGCTACTTCAAAAAAAACTTTTGTGCTACTTCAAGTATGAAGCCTTCAGTTGCTGAAGTATTGGCTTGCAAGTATCTTTCAAGTCACTTCATACTTTAAGTTCAGGCCAAACACAAACACATTTTGACTGGAAACACATTGCCCTGCTGTTCTTCTGAGAGATGAAGACCATTCCACACGCCTGTTTTGACAAAAGAAACAAACTGGATCTAACCAAGACTGAGAGAGAGAGAGAGAGAGAGAGAGAGAGACGAGAGAGAGAGAGAGAGAGGAGAGAGAGAGAGAGAGATAGAGAGAGAGAGAGAGGACGTGGACGGCCCAGATGCACAACAAACAAGCACATCAGAGCATCTAGTTTGAGAAACAGACGCCTCGCTGGTGCTCAGCCAGAAGCTTCACTGAAAAGTGCAAACAAACATCAGCTTCATCTGAAACAGAAGCTGCCACTGGTCTTTGGAGTTTCAAAGAGAAACCAAATCTAAATCTGGCAAAGAAAAACTGTTCAATTGGGCAAAGAACATACAGATTCAATGGCAGAACATTAATATGGATGGAAAAATTTCAGTTTGAGCTGTTGATGGATACATTTTATTATAAGGTTCTGAAAAATGCTTACAACAACTGTTATGGGAATTGCCATAGAAAGCTGAAAGATAAAACTGCGGCTGATCGTCTTAATAAACTGACTAGAATGCATACATCTTAATTGAAAAATTACATGCATACATACCATATATACCATACATACCATTAATACATACATTTTTTTTTTCAGACCAGGTCTCATAAATATAAATACATAAAAGCATGTGGATGTTGGCTGACCTGATCAGACAAGGGCATCTCTGCATGACAGAAAGAAAGAGATCAATTGTGTGACACTTCAGCCTTTCACACAGAGCTCAGATCACTCACACAGCATCACCTCTCTCTCTCAATCAGCGCTGCACTGCCTGTTGCTATGCAACACAGAGTGGCCTGTAAATTTGACAACATCCGAAGCCTTGATTATTATTTTAGTTCTTGCGAGGGCCAAGTTTAGGTCACAGATATACATTAGAGAGCAGCCAGATGTGGGGGACGTGGGAGGTGTGTGTGTGTGTGTGTGTGTGTGTGTGTGAGAGAGAGAGAGAGAGAAAAATTACAGTGTGATTAAAGCTCGTTTATAGAAATTTCCTATTCAAATAAATTCAACCAACTGCAGAGTCTGAACGTACTTTAATGACAACTGTAAACTCTACTAACTCTATGAAAATATCAGTTTACACGTGCGTCACGCATATTCTCAACAAGATCTTTACGTATACAAAGAGTCAATGAGAATCATATGAAATGAACAATTCTGCTTGCAATCCTACTATATTACACAACCATGTTGGGGGGGGGGATAAATCTGTACTTTTATTCAGAAAGAAAGCAAAGTAACAACAAAGACCTTTATAATGTTACAACACATTTCTAATTTAAATAACTTATGCTCTTTTGAAACTTTTATTCCAAGAATCCTGAAAAAATACATCATGGAATTAAATAAGTATACATTAAGATGTTTTCAACATTGATAAGAAATGTTCAACAAATCAGCATATTAGAATGATTTTTGAAGGATCATGTGACACACAGGACTTGAGTAACTTTGCCATCAAAGAAATAAACTGCATTTTAAATTGTTTAGATACTGTAGGCTTGTTCATACGATGACTACCGAGTTCAACATAGATCATTTCTGTTGCTGTGGTACAAAAGATTCAAGCCTCTATTTATCAGCAGAGGGTTCAGCATTCAGTGGAGGAATTCAGACACCACAGCATTGCTAATGTAACCAAACACGAGAGACCTCCACATTCAGGACAGAAGCTTGCAAAGCCTTATCTGTTCTACCGCATGCTTTAATCTTTCATTTGAACTGTGCCCCACACAGACGGGCCTGGAGAATGCCAGCGTATCCACTGGACGGAGTACACTAAGATGAAACGGGTTGCTTCCATCTAACCCACTTCTGTCTCGCCAGGAGCAATGCAAACAAACATCAACCTGGGTAATCTTTAAAGCAGCACTCTAATCCTGATCTGAAATGTCAACAGTCTCACAGAGACTCCGTGTGGGTCAGGTGCCATGGATTACAGAAAATGTGTTAAGGGGACGAATGGGGGGTGAGGAGGAGGGAATGATGGACAAAGGCAGATCTAGCATATCAACAGCTCCAGTAATCTGCAGTGAACACGCACTCTCCTACCAAGAAGAGTTCAGATGATAAGCCAGAAAGAGCCTGTAATGTCTGTCATTAAACTATATAATCCTCTATACACACTCATTTATATATATATTTCCGATGAGCTGTTAGCATGCTTGGGAAGGAAGTCTCTCTTTCTCCCACTGCATATTCCTCAAAACATTTGTCTGCTGAGATTAAAGACTACACCTGTGAAACAACTGTAATTCAGAATTATTTGTAATAAAAAAAACTAATATACTGTATAAAATGTGTTTTGGCAAAGAATGAACCAACAAACTAACTTTAGACCCTTTTTCCATCGTGTATGATGTAATATATTTGAAACCCCGTTCCAAAACATAGGAGTCTACTAAACATAAGAAGCATACAAATACATGTGTAAATATGTACATATACAATTTAAAGGTTTGACGTCAGCAATTGAATTAAAATCAAGGACCCATTAAATATCAAAACTTACACTAAAGACATTTTAAAAGATTTCTTTTGAAGATTTCCTTTTACTATTAATCACAGAATCCTGAAAATATATCAATGTTTCCACAAATTATTAAGCAACAGATCAGTTTTCAACACCGATAATAAGAAATGTTTCTTTTTTTAAATGGAAAATATATTTAAAGTCTGAAACATTTCAAAATATTATCATGTTAACTGTATTTTTGATCAAATAGGTGTGGCTCTTATTGTGAGCATAAGAGACTTCAAAAACAATCTTACACTGTAAAAAAGTATATTTGAATAGTATATATAGAGTGAAAATTGTTTCTACTAAATGTTTTTCCAGTGTCCTAACAAAACTACTGTATGCAACTTAATTACTATATGCATAACCTATTACATTCCCAATAAAAAATGTGCAAAGGCTGTCACTGAGGCAGTACTCTTTTGTAACTTGTTTACTCATAAAAAAATGCACATTAGTACTTTAACGATAAATAAGTAACGAGTATATATTTTTACCTAAATGGCACCTATTAGTTATTTTAAAAAGGTAATGAACCAATGACAGCTTTTGTAACTTTTCTGAGAGTGTACTTACCATTGCAGTGCATTTTTGGGATCATTATCTCTGCAAAATGATTAATTTGCACCATAAAGGGATGTTTACAGTGACAGTCATTTGCCATGACAAAGCATCCAGAAATAATTTATTTTCAATGAGTCTGCAATTTCTGATAACAACAGCAACTGTTAACAATTCAACAAAGTCTATGTAATGAGCAGACAAGAGATGCATTGACTGCAATTTGATAAAAGTAGAAATACATACAAGTAACACACAACTACAACAACAGAATGGCATCCATGTGAACACACATTTCAAAAGTGGGCATAACATAGTACGACAGATAGCAACATAATGTTTGTATTTTCTACCATACTTCTTGACCACACATTTGATGCCTTAAATACTGTCTATGCAGGCAGCTCACTAGGTTTAGGAGCAGAGCTTAAGATCTACAAGGAAAGAGTAATGGCCTGTTTTCTTTATTATATTTCCATGTAGTCGTTTTTTTCTGCACTCTCTTTTTCCACACATAATCAAGCTCAGAACGCTCTGGAAATAAAGTGGTTTCTCTGTAGTTGGTGTAATTAAAAATCAGCACAACAAGCAAGCAGATAACAATAAAACCTCATGCAGTTTAGCACTTTTCGCTCATTACAGTTAACCCACCGACAATATTTTGAGAGTGTGTTTGTATAAAGACACCATTGAAGAGACCTGCCTGTACATGCTTGGGTGAGGAAAGTAATGTTTTTGCAGTGCTCAAATGCAATGAGATACACTTGTGAAACCAACACTACAAGGCATAACAGCCACCAGCCAGTGTCTTGTCCCCATGGCTACAGGTTCCTCTTCTAGTGATGTCTGATGAAATGAAGTCTCTTTTGTGCCAATTGATCCTGTGCTCCACCACTGGTGTCACTGTGAGTCATTCTGGAGCAGCACAAGCGCTTGTGTGTGCTGCCCATTCACACTCAAGTGTCATAGCCACAGACAGATAGTCAGACCCACACAACTGTTTATACAGAGATGTACACGTTGTATCCGAAACAATGTTTCTTCAGAGCAAATGTATATGGAAAGACACACAACTATGGCAAGCCATTTTGACTTTTATTAATTCTCAGGATATTAATTATTGATATCAACAATTCAATTTGTACTTGTTAAAATGTTCATTCTTGATATCAGGAATTAGATTTATACTAGTAACAACTGCAATTGTTTTATATCAGCAATTGCATTTCCACTTTCAGCAATGTTAATTCTTGATATCAACAATTACATGTTCTCTAGTTAAAATGCAAATTCTTGATAATGCTTGATAAAGCAATCTAGTTGATCATCAGGTTAAATAAACAAGAAATCAAGGCTGGACATATTCATACAAAAATGTATATCATACATATAATAAAATATGAATTAGGTAATTGTGGTGGGTGATTTTAAAATAAAATAAACAATTTTTTATCAGTTATTTCAAACTGTACTAATATTTCCCAATATTACATTTTTTTTACTAAATGTTATAATTTGTGATATAAATCCAGTTGTAATTTGTAATATTAGGTAATTGTGTTTAATTTGTGTGGAATCTATAGTTGATTATCATGGTAAGAAATTAAATGAAATTAAATTCTGGACAAAGACATGTGGCTAAAAGTAGAAAACAGGACATAGACATAGCTTACATAGACTATATCATATTCACATATGTCTCTCACAGTTGACCTATCGGTAAGCCCCTCCCCTCAAACGCAGATTAGCCAATGGCAGTTGAGTATCAGTTGCACGGGGAGCAGAACTCGGACATTTTAAGATTTCAGCACCGAAACATGGGAAGATCCGAAGCTCGCATCGGTTTTATGGGGTTTATGCTTCAAAAATAGAAAAACGATGTGCCTGAGGTACACTGATTCCAGGTCTCCCGAGAGGATTGGCAATATAATTTATTTTATTACATTTCCTGAATCCAAACAAAACAGAGCAAAATGTCCGTAAGCATTCAGCTCTAATCCTAATCCCGTTCATTTTTTTGTTGTCTTACTCTCATTAGATAAGAGTCATCTGCTCAAGCAGAACGTTAATGTTATCTTATGCTTTAGCAAGGTATCTCTGGATAAAACTAACGTTAAAGTTAATGAGTCCATGTTAACATACAAACCTAAATAGTGGACTGTTCGTCTTGTACAGTGTAGGTCAAAAATACATAAACAAAAGTTTACATTTGAGTGCCTCTCCATATTAACTGGTTAAATGCACATTAATTTAATCGCATCCTGCGATACATGAACAGTGTTGATCCTGCATGTCATCCGCGATCGTGATGACCGACCGTAATATGAGACTTCTCCCGCTTGCATAGTCATCTATAAAACCCTTGTTTCGAGTTACCTATCGTATTTATTTGTAGAATGTTTTATAAATCTTCTATGGGATATGTAATTCCCATTTGGTGGCCTTCTGTGTCCAATAATGTGCAAAAACATTGTGGGACCAGCTTTTCACACTGTAGCTGCCATTGTAAGATAGTGAGCAACTCTACTCATTTGTTTGTCCGAGGGAGCAACAGTAACTAAGGGGGGCGGGGCTTACCGATAGGTCAATTGTAAAGGAATGCACACAGCATTTCAAACTGGAATTGCTATCATAATTTGGAACCAATTTCAAAGGAATCAAGTAAGAATCCTGTAAGAATTCGACAAAATCCTATTGATAAAATGGCAATTCCTACAAGATTTTACAATCCTCATTGTTTGATTCTTATAGTCTTATTGGATATTGTGCAATCTTTATCAGAACCCTACTGGTATTGGAACACAAGACATGGGACAGTCAAAAGGAAATTGCTCTAGGAGCTGCTGCAGATTTAAAACCGCTGAAAGATTTTCCTTTATATTCATTTTGATATCCAACAAGGGCTTTTATCCTATTGGGAATATTAACAGTACTGTTAGGAAATAAGCTTTTTAATATAAGGAAATTTCTATTAGGATAGATAGAATTTCCAATAGGATTCTACAGCACATTTGGATGAATAAAAGATCACACATTGGCACACACCAACATACACATACAAAGCCCCTTATATAACTGGAAATAATGCAGCTGATATGGACATACACACGAGCAAAGAATAAAGCATCATCTCACAGCATCCCAGCGGTTGCCATGGCACCCTCCCTATCTAGAACTGATGCGACTGATGTCTGGCCTTTGACTGATGAAAAGCCGGCAAGAGTGAGACATTCCCAACACACGCCTTTGATCAGCCTCTTGGTCAAACCAGGATACAAGACTTTTCCCATCTCAACATTCATATTGCCAGACACTTGTAATTACCTCAACTGTCTACCAGCAGCAGGCAAACACAGCTAATTAATTCTGTAATTAAGATTAATTCCGAAATGTTGTCTTTCCCTGTTCTGCAGATGTTTTCATCCCAGAGAACATTTGAGCTGCGCTGTGAGCACACCTTTGGGGTAGTGTGATTTTTGACAAGGAGAGCAGATTATTTAGTTCTGATATGTGCTCTGAATGTACTCTTCTCTGAAATGTTGGATTACAGTCAAATAAGATCTCATTATGTCCAATACAGTTAAGTGTTTTAGCAGACACCTTCTTATCTAAAGCGACTGGAAGGTTCAGTCACCCTGGAGCAACCGGAGGAGAAGTGACCTGCTCCAGGCACAATGATGATAACAGCAATGCTTTAGTTCATGAACCACACACACACAAAACATGTTTAGCATTCAAACTGAACTGAGAGCCTTCAGACAAGACACATCTTAAAGAACTAAACTGCCAACACTAATATAGAACATTATCTGTGAGGCTCCACATTCACTATATGATGAAGCATTTGATCTAAACTTCATATTTAACAAGGCTGAAATGCATTACATTACTTTTCAAATCTGAACAGATTATGGATCACTAGGCATCATGCTCTTGCCGACTACATCTGACTGTGGCTCCTATGTCAGCAGCATCACATTCATGCGTTGTTGTAATCGTAAAAGAGAAGAAATTGTTGAATAAACTAATTGTTTGTGTTTTATTTGTGCACAAAACGTATTCTCGTAGCTTCATAACATTGTTATGTTGGACTATTTTAACAATGTCTTAGGTTGTCATCCAAAATATCTTAATTTGTGTTCTGAATATGAACAACATTTTCAGTTTTTTTGGGTGAACTATGCCTTTAATGGAGCCTCCTAACTGAAATGGAATATCATGGGAGATTTATCGCCACAAACAGGTCTCCTTATGTGTAGAAAAATGAAGACTCAATATGATATGTGATTTTTTTCCCCTCAAGTTAAGTCCAAACCTCGCAGCACAACCAGATTCGTTGGTCAACTCAATCACACAATTACAATTAGACTTCAGAAAAATCATGGATGGATGGATCCATTGATCAGTGGACTGAATCACTCACAATCAACAATGTGTTAACAATGCTATAAGGTTAAGTTTAGAGTTTAGGTTAGGGGTTAGTATTTGTTTGTTAATTGTCAATGTTTTAAATAAATGTTATTGATCTTATTCATTTTTGCATGTTTCATTAAAAAGTCTGGGTGTCTTGCTTTGTTTTTCTACTGACATGTTCTCTACAGTTCTCATACATTATATGCACATGTATTTGCATTGCTTTTACTGTTCTCTGTTGATCCCACCTTCTCACATGCCATGATTGGTCGTTTATTTGCCATGCCTGCACGCTATTGGTCAAACTACTTTTCAGTCATTACTTTCAGCAAGTATGAAAAGAATAGGAAAAAGTAAAAACCTGAGCAATTTATACAATTTAGAAATCCCAGACGTATTGTCTCCCTCGTGTGACTTTAGAATGTTACTAAGCTAACTTTGAGATACTTTAATATGCATAAAAACACACGATATATGTAAATATACTATACTGTGCTTTTCTGTTTTGGATGAAACATGCATAACATTCATAACCAGCAATTTTGGACTCCTACTGTATGTGTGTCAATGCTTTTCGTTTTGCTTTCTTCTCACACAGAGATAAAATAATGGTAAATTACAGCAACAAAATTCACTAAATGCAAAAAAACTGTTAAAATGAACCCAACAGTACATTTAAAATAGAATAGTTAACTGTAAAGTTGTCAACACATTAACTCTAGTAATGATTCGGCCCGTGTAGAACTTCCAAATCTTTCACTAATGAGGTTCAAATTGGTTGGGATGCCAGGATGCTGCATATGCATGCAGTAGACAACAAGGCAGCTCACAAGGATTGGAACAGAGCCACAATGCAAAAAAAAGTAGTATCATCATGGGTGTGACATCAAGATCACGGATGCATTAACATTTACATATCGATTCCTACTCAGTATTCAGCAACTTAGACGGCTCTGATGAACGATTGGCTAACCTTCAAGTACCTGCAAAGTTCACAATCAGAACAGTGGTCATTTAAAGACACAGCAACAAAAAAGGCTGTTTAATTCTAAAGGTCAGAGGATGTAAAACTGTATGTAACTAAATTACTATATTTCAGTGCAATAAACCTGAAGAAACATTAGAAGTACTTATGGTTTAAAAACCAGCAAATCAACACAGCTCACCCACAGTACTGGCACAATGCAAAACTTCAATAAAACAGGATTTGTTCCAGTTGTTTACTGGGGGTATATGGAGTGAAGAAGAGAGAGAGAGAGAGAGAGAGAGAGAGAGAGAGAGAGAGAGAGAGAGAGAGAGAGAGAGAGAGAGAGAGAGAGATAGCGCTAAAGCTGACAGCTGCCTGGCAGCCTCTCAAACGCAGCTTAACGTTCACCCTGTTCTGAGTGGCACACAATGCAACTATTCAACCCTCCAAAAATCTAACTATCCCCACATGCATAAAGAGATGCCTGACAGTCAAGAGCAGAGCTTCAGCTAACTCTGGCCAAAATTGATCTCCAACATTTCACTCTCTGATTTATTTGACGTCTTCAGGCTCAATATGGATGGTTTTGTCACCCTCTGATCGATTCTACACAGACGAACTGTAAAACCGTTCCATTGAAGACCACTGGATGGCGATCTGGTTCTATAAATATGTTCTGAGAAGAGAGTGAATGAAGCACACTATGGCAAGCCAAAGAAAAGGACACGTGTGTAGAATTAGAGGTACGTGAGAAGGAGCCTGTGTACAAGCTTTCCTTGATTGTAATGTGCTGATGATTTAGAGCTCTGAAAGGTTAAAAACACAACCAAAATACACAAATGGTAAATAGATGTGGAGAGATGGACCGACCAGCCAGGGTGAGCCATTTCTGTGCTGGCCATGAGACAGGAAGGGTATCAAAAAAGAAATGAATGAGCCACATTTCTTATTACAGCACCAAAATACATCTTAAAATAAACTCCTTTCAAAATACAGCAACACGTACTGGTTGTTCGTACCCAGAATGGGGTCTAATGCCACTTTTAAGAGGGATATTATGGTATCTCAATTAAGAGCTCATCAAAGTTAACAACTTGTGCTAATGTCACTATGCAAATTTTTTATAACATAATGAATGTTATATTTAGTGTTGAGTCCAATTTCCCTCCTCCTCTCATCTTCCCTGCTTAGCTATACTTTGGGGACAAAATGTTCCTCAGAAGTAAGCAAAATATGACAAAACATCCAGAGACATCTTTATACTCAAAAACATGGAATAATAATAATATATTTATATATCAGCCATTACACCAGTCTTCAGTGTCACATGATCCTTCAAAAAATCATAATATGCAAGTTTTTTGCTCAAGACAAATTTCTTGTTATTTTCAATGTTAAAAAACGCTTTTTATGCCGCTTAATTTTTCAGGATTTTTTTTATAGAAAGTTTAAAAGAACAGCAATATAAATATATATATATATATATATATATATATATATATATATATATATATATATATATATATATATATATATATATATATATATATATATATATATATACACATTTGTAACAAATTTATAAAAATAATATATGAATGCATTTAAACAGGAATTACTAATGCATGAATTAGTACTACTGCATTTAAAAAAAATAAACAATACATTTTTTATAATTTTTATATTATTAAAATAACATTTTATTTTAATAATATAAAAATTTAAAAAATGTATTACTTGTTTATTTTTTTTAAATGCAGTAGTACTAATTCATGCATTAGTGATTCCTGTTTAAATGCATTCATACCGCCTCCGTGCAATGATGGCATAACACAGCTAAGAAAACATGTAGAAATACATGTGTGCACTTGTGCATGTACGAATATGAGAGTTTTGAAAATGCTTTCCTATCTTAAAGCAGGTCATAATCAGTCATGGCTCTTAGAGATTTCACAGGCGTATCTGTTCTTCCCTTTTTGTGAGATTGGTTCTCTTCTCAACTGACTGGGGGCCTGGAGTGTAACCCTTTAGTGCACTTCGCAGAGCACTTCATACTAAAAATGTAGACGAGTGACATAATGCAAAGCCCACTGTGCATCTGAAAGACCACACTTTATGAATCCAGATTCAGTTCAAATTACTAGAGCTTTTCTCAAAGCTTTGGATGTATTGTATTCCAGGTCTTAAGCAAGCGGATGGGCAGAGTAGATTAAAGCAGAGCACACACACCATCTGGGAAATGTCTCACGCCAGTCAGTGGCATGCTGCTTAAAGCACAAAAGCACAAATGTAAACTGGCATTGGACCAGTGAAGTATGAGGTTGAAAGAAGCCAGCAGACTAGTAGGTCTAAATCCAATCCAACATTTCTTCTACAGTAAATTGCCTTCACTAATACAATGGCATGAATGAATGAATGAATGAATGAATGAATGAATGAATATACTGGCTACTTTACAACGTGATAAAAATGACAACCATATTGAAGTGTCAGCTTCTATATTCATTGACCTCACAGATAGTTAAAGGAAAGAGCTAACACTGTCTACACCAATCCGGCCCTCTGTGAAAGGGCCCAGGCTACTGATTGGCCGTCACCGGGCAAACACCATGTGCCTAGACACCACACGTGTATGTAGACATCAGAAAGCACGGGGTTCAAAAGTATTGTCGGCACTGGAAATAATGAGGTCACATCGTTCTACCCCTTGACCTTACCGGACAGCAACTGGACTGACCCGCAGACAAAAGATTGGTGCCACTGAAGTGCTCGGTCCAGAATTCCTGCCTCGGGCAGCTTGAACAAACAAGGTCAGGCAGTGGAGTCACACAGCAGGCTAGTGTGACAACTGTTATTGTAGTTTGTAATCAAAGAAGGTCCAAATGCTCAATGAAAGAAGACTAAATGCTAATCAGGCAATTTGCTGTCATCTAGCCAATTAACTTCACTGTACACAAACATCAGTCAGCAAATGTGCGTGACAGGAGAAGCGTAACAATTGCTGCTCTTTAAATTGTTGTTCTCTTTAGCAGCGGCTCATTTCATTCTGGGTTAGTGTTTAAAAGAGATAGCGAACCAATGGGTCGTTCCAAACCCATATAACATTTTTCTTCCATGGATCACAGAGATTTTAGAAGGTTCTTTTTCTTTAGAATGTACCTTTTCCAGTCAAATAACATGCAGTTATTGAAACGTGCAATCACAAAATGAATCGTGGTTCATTTATCGATACTCCCAGTTCCTATTAATAAAAAACTAGCAAATGTTCAAAATAACAAATTTATTTTAGCATATGTGGAACTTTGAGCACTGAGCTTGACAACGAGAGGTCTTTGAGTCACAAAGACTGAGAACTATACTTGAGAGCAATATAGTGCCACCATTCTGTGTACTCCTACAGAAAAACACTATGAAAGTATCAAAAGTATTTTATATGACTAAATTCACTTATGAAATCATAAGATAGCTATGAGAAAACATTAGACCAGAAATCCCGAAAATCTTGTCTGCACTGATATAAATTTGGTGATTTTATACACAGCATGTTAGGTTGGACATTTCGGCAGCATTACAACAACTATTATTAATGATGGTAAACCAAACCCCAATGGCAGAGAGCTACAGTTTAGGGAATTTTATGTAAGACGTAGTTTATTTTTGCTCCTCACACAAAGACTTGAATTACAGCACATTAGTCAAGGACTCATACTGACAACATTAACTAGTTTGAAGATTCCTTCATGGCTTTTTGTCATTTTGGACCCCATTCAATAAAAAATAAATTTGATAGAGCACTCTTAAAAAAATATCTTTGTGATTCAATGGGGGGAAAATGCACTACGGATCTGAAACACCATGAGCCAGTGAATGAATTAAAATGTTTAGGTCCAAACCAGACTGCATCATGCCCATTGAGCAAGCCTCATACTCATTCAAGCAAGATGCTTTGACCTACATTACCCATCTACAGCATCACAGAGAGAGTTCATTTCACCACACATCCTTCACACATACCCACACATCCTGATTGCATACTGTATCTAGTCCGTAAGGTCTCGGGTCACCCGTGCGGCCCCTTTAATTAACTGGCCGCTTAATGTGTTTATCCCATGCAAGCGTGGCTCCTGCTACACCGAGACACCCTGGGAACAAGCCTAGACAGTCAGATAAATCATCACTCGGCACATCTGTCCCCAGTCGTGGACATCCATCCTCCCTCTCTCTCCGCTTTTCCCCTCCGTTTCTCCTCATCGGAGACTCATGCAATTCTTTTCCTTTGGGTGAGGACGTTTGTCTCTGTCTACCTCTTCCACAGGCTGCTGTCATAGGTTAATATTACACACTCAGATCTATTGCTCAGATAATAGCGCTGTACGACAAGGTCACTGCACCGGGTTCCGCAATGTAAGACCGCAAATAGTTAACTGAAGCAAGCCTACCGGTGAAGGGCATAAATCTATGGGTAAACTCCCGCTGTGAGAGCATCAACTCTTGAAATCTCCATACGGCCTGGTTGAATTTGTTCCAGTGTTTTATTTACCTGAAAATGAAAATTATGCTAACACAGAGAAGAGATATATACCAGTAACTGCATATAAATATAACCCACCGGTATGTATTTCAAGGGCAAAATTAAGGCCAAGGTATATACTAATGCGTAGGATTGTTTTTGGATAAAGTGCTAAGGTGCAAATATCACAGGAAAGTGAGATGATTGATAAAAAACAGCTGTTTTACTTAGTTTCACCATTTCAAAACACCTAAGTGTATTATAAGACATTACCAGATTTCCTAGTTTTCTGGACATGTAATATGGTAGGAGTACTGTATTATTTTTGAGTATCTTGCAGTGCCAAAGTCACTGTGGTATATGAATATGGTTATCATTCAGTACCATACCATAGTGCATATCAGAAGTACATATTTTTCTCCAGTTGCAAGCATCCATATAATACAAATCCACACTCAAATATAGAAACTGGAATAAAGGAGAGTTTGAGATGCTAATCTGAAGGACAGAGACATAAACACCAGAAACATGTGTGTGCCTCTTACAACGTAAAAATAGATGCCCGGAAAACTGAACGTGCTTAGGGTATTCTAACACGGATATAAATAGAGAAGGTTCTAGACAATGTCATATCCACCAAATGAGGTGCTGAAACAATGAATATAGTAAAGCCAGCTTACACAGATACCCTTTCCTGCTTAATGCATAAGATACTTCACCGATAAGACCGCTGAGATGTTTTTATCCAATGCAGCAAAAATAAAATACATTTTATTAATTAAAATATTTCTTAGTGTGTATACATACATAAATAAATAAATACATGCATACATACATACATACATACATACATGCATGCAGCCAGGTCCATATATATTTGGACACAGGCAAACATTTTAGCTGCTGACCAAAACATATTCAACTTATTTGAATAGCTTTAATTTGAGGGTATTCTCATCAAAATGGGAGGAAAGGTTAAGGAATTACAGCTCTTTAATGTGTACCTCCCCGTTTATTAAGGGACCATAAGTAATTGGACAATTGACTCAAAAGCTGTTTCATGGACAGACACGGTCTATTCTTTCATTATTTCTACATCAATCAAGTGGGTAAAAGGTCTGGAGTTTATTCTAAGTGTGCCATTTGCATTTGGAAGCTGTTGCTGTGAACCCACATCATACGGTCAAAGGAGCTCTCCATAAAAGTGAAACAGACAAATGTTACATTTTGTCATTTAGCAGACGCTTTTATCCAAAGCTACTTACAAATGAGGGCGATGGAAGCAATCAAAATCAACAATAGAGCAATGATACGCAAGTGCTTTAACAAGTCTCAGTCTCAGATATAATAGAAAAAGAACAGAGAAGCTATAAAGAATAGAGAACTTATTTACTTTAAGAAAACAAGCAGTTAGTAAATGAATGAGCAAGTCTAAAAGGGGGAAGTTTTTTTAAGAACAAAATTAGAATAGAGTTTGTTAGGCTTCAAAAACAAAAATCCATCAGAGATTGCAGGAACATTAGGAGTGGCCAAATCAACAGGTTTGGAACATTCTTAGAAAAAAGAACCCACTAGAGAGCTCAGCAACAGTAAAAGGTCTGGATGTCCACTAGGGGTATAATGGAATGTGTATCGTGTATGGAATGGTTTACAGGCAAGTTCCAACTGAAGTGATCATCCCTATCCCCTTGGAGTGGGGACTTTGTAGTGAGCAGGGCACGTGCATGTCATTATTTGCACTAATTTCCTCATAACCTTCAGCTAGGATGTTCCCGTGACAACGCTGCACGGTGTGCGTCAGCAGAGGTCGCTGTTTTAATGTCTTTTTATTGTTGTTAGCATATCTGTTGCAAAAATATGCAAGTGCAAAAAAGTTTTTAAAATATGCTATATAATATACATAAAAAATTATATATATACTAGTGGTGGGCCGTTATCGGCGTTAACGTGCTGCGTTAACGCGAGACTCTTATCGGGCGATAAAAAAAAATATCGCCGTTAATCTATTCTCAAAGTTGGGTTGGGAGCTGGGTCTATACTACGCAAGCTATGATGACTTTCACCCTGATATTTTAGCGCGGATGTATACCTAGCCGAATTGCACTGTAGGGGGCGAGAACGAGTCTTCGAACTAGAGGCTCGCAGTCCGTGATGGACAGATTGTTAACGGCTGGTCTATGTGGTAATACAATCGGGTAGGACATCCAAATGCTCACCTATCATTCATCAACCTCAAATATGGCTTTTCATCTGAAAGATGTATGTAGTAGCAACTTTACATGGCCTCTCAATATGATGTTAACCTAGAGAAACGTGCGCTATTGAAGTGTTTGTGTGGAAGCGCGTTTGCTGCAGGACAGGCTCCGGTGCGCTCACTTGCTTTTACATCTCCGTCATTCTTGGTCATACAGATAAAAGTAGCCTAATACATCTTTCGAATCTGTAAAGACTCTACGTTTATTTGTGTGCACTCAGAATAACAACGAAACGTTGCGCTTTTAAGCAAACAGGATGCGCTTTAGGTCTCATGTGAACTTGAGCGAGAAACTTCGAAAATCCGTCTTTGAAAAATATATCTATAGAGAGTGAAATGTCTAAAAAATTTAAATAGAAGACGTGTGTGTTAGCATGGATGATTTACATGAAATTTAATCTGTGCAACACTGTGCTAAAATGGCTTTCAGTTCAATATAATAACAAAAAACGACATTTTGGGTTTTTATTCAACTAATAAGGTGGGCACGCTGTGATCTGTACTATATTTTTACTGTAATTGACAGTTACCGGCAAAAAAAACAAAAAAAAACAACAACACGGGAGTGGGAGGGAATGGGAGTCATTCTTCCGGGAGTGGAACGGGATTTTCCTCCAGTTTTTTCGTGGGATTGGGACGGGAAGAGATTAAAGTTTGAGATGCATTTTGGAAACAGGAGATGAGCCCCTGGTCTAATGTGCCACCTGGCTTGAGAAACCCGTTCTCAAAGACTTTCTTTTAGTCATTATTTGGGTAGCACACATATTCTGAATGCCTTCGGCAGAATTCAAATGAGCCATTTTAATCTAGATTAATTCCAAAATTAATCTAGATTAAAAAAATTAATCTATGCCCACCACTAATATATACACATTTTTTTAATGTAAAATGTATACATTTTTTTAATGCCGGTGTCCGTCTCCGTCAGCGAATCTGCTGACGTACACCGTGCTGCGCTGTCACAGGAACATTCCAGCTGAAGATAATGAGGAAATTACGCTCCCTTCACCAAGTGCATTCCAAACGACTTCATAATGGCACGCAGATGCCCTGCTCACTCCAAAGTCCCCACTACAAGGAGATAGGGATGATCACTTCCATTTGGAACTTGCCTGTGAGCAGTTCGATAAACGATACGCGTACCGTTATACCCCTAATGTCCACGGAGGAAAACAGTGGTGGATGATCGGAGGATCCCCTCCATGGTAAAGAAATACCCTTTCACAACATCCAGCCAAGAGAAGAAAATTCTCCAGGAGGTAGGTGTGTCCCTGTCAAAGTCTACAATCAAGAGAAGACTATAGAGAGCAAATACAGAGGGTTCACCACAAGGTGCAAACAAGGCCAGATTAGACTTTGCCAAACACATCTAAAAAAGCCTGACAGCTTCTTGAAAAGCATTCTTTGGTTGGCTGAAATTAATATCAACCTGTACCCGAATAATGGGAAGAAAAAAGTATGGGGAAGGCATGGAACAGCTCATGATCCAAAGCATACAACATCATCTGTGAAACATGGTGGAGCAGTGTGATGGCATGAGCATGCATGGTTTCCAGTGGCACTGTGTTACTGGTGTGTTTATTGATGATGTGACAGAAGTCGGATTAATTCTGAAGAGTATAAGGTATATATTCCCTGCCCAGATTCAGTCATGTGCAGCAAAGTTGATTGAACAGCTCTTCATAGAAAGCAACCCAGGAGTTTTTGAAGGTAAAAAAGTGGAATATTCTGCAATGGCCAAATCAATCTCCTGATCTCAACCCGATCGAGCATGCATTGCACTTGCTGAAGACAAAACTAAAGGCAGAAAGACCCTCAAACAAGCAACAACTGAAGTCAGCTGCAGTAAAAAGGCTTGGCAAAGCATCACAAAGGAGGAAACCAAGTCTCTGGTGATGTCCATGAGTTCCAGACTTAAAGCAGTCATTGCCTGCAAAGGATTCAACAAAATTAAAAAAAATAACATTTTATTTATTATTATATTTATTTGTCCAATTACATTTGAGACCCTGAAAATGGGGGGGACTGTGTATAAAAATGGTTGTAATTCATAAGCATTTTGTATTATATTTTTTTCAGCCCCTTGAATTAAAGCTTAAAGTCTGCACATCAATTTCAATTTTATTGTTTAATTTGAATTCTGTTGTGGTGGCATACAGAGCCACAATTATGAAAATTTTGTCAGTGTCTAAATATATATGGACCTGACTGTACATACACACACACACAAACCAACACACGCACGTGTGCACATACATATTGTACACAGACAGACAGACAGACAGATGAATGGATGGATAGAATAACTTTTATACACTGATAATAATTTACGTTGAACATTGCATGCATCTTCAAATAATAATACACACTTAAAAGAGAAGTTTAAAAATAGACTGAAAAACAAATAAAATTAAGATTGTTAAAATAAAGCTAAATATTTCAGCTGGTTTAATATCAAATATGCAAAAAAGTGAAAGTTATGGGACATAAATATTGATGGTAATTGAAAACACTACTTAAAATGTATTGTAAAATACTTCAAAATAATTTTTGAATCACTCATACTAAGGTAAAGTTAACCAGCATTTACAAAGGCTGAAATATCTCCTGGCCATCCTCCACTACATGTCCAAACAAAAAGAGGTGCAGACGCATCAGGAGTCTGCCGGCCAAAAACCTCACCCTACAGGTGCCCATCGAGAGGTCACCGGCATGTGTGCAGCCTAATCTAACACAGCGAGCCAATAAAAAAGCACTGCCAACTGGTTCACATCCCGCTGGTACGTCTCATTCTCCTGCTGTCTGTCTTTGACAGGACACACACACAGCAATGCACATACGGAAATAATCCACAGGGTGTCCATTATTAGCAACATCAGTGCTAAGACAAATACCGTTGCTTTATATACTGTCAAAGCTTGGGTAAAAAAAAAGATTGTTAGCAGTATATAGAATTTAACCTGAGGTTTTATGTAAAACCGAGATTTGGCTCATGACGATATAGCTCAGTTGGGCAGCATTGAGTGTTACTAGATCGTCATGACATGAGGTTTCGGAAAAACGAATCGCTGTTCTGCCAGCATAGTCGCAGACTTTGCAAAGGCGTGAGGAGACTTACTGAGGAGGAGGAGGAGGATGGTGACACAAGGTCACCTTGTCCGCACACAGAGTTTAGAAGATATGGAGAGGGGGAAGAAAAAGAAAAACATGCATAACACTTGTTATTCTGCAATGTGAGGCTGTAGCTATCATCTCATGAAGGGAAATTAAGTTTGATTTAGAGAAGTGCGCTTGAGAAACATGTCTGAAAGACAGCAAACATGTATAAATGTCCACAAACACTTAGATGTCATTGATGAAAATATTGGAAATAATCCAACACCGAATGCATAATCCAATCAGTAAAGCTTGTTTATATGCTAGCATACTAATAAAAGTTGAAATTCTCATCTAGAATAATGGAACACAAATATTACTTATGACTTTTATATTGGGGGGTGTCTCCTATTAAATGTACTCCCCTAGATTGCAAATATCACCATGTGACTTGCAATTCAAGTAGGAAATCATAGTTATCAGTTTGTTTGGTTGTTCAGCAATGGTCATATTTTACTGCATTAAAGTGGATGGAACATTCATTTTTAAAGTTGCTTTCATCTATTCCTTAAACTGTCAAATTTGGTTCTGATAGGCGGTGATGTTCCTGTTTAATAGGAAATATGCCAACACAGATATGAAAACATTTCTTAAAAAACGAATTATTGGTTCAGCAACTTATTTACTTTGTTTACAATCTTTATGCAGGCATATTTTGTAATGATTTAATAAAAAAAATTGATTGACGAAATAACAATTTATGCATACAATGAAGTAGTATTTCAGATTATGTAACATAATAACAATAATTCCTTACATTTATATAGCTCTTTTCTGGCCACTCAAAGCGCTTTACATAGAAAGGGGGAAACTCCTCAACCACCACCAGTGTGCAGCATCCACCTGGATGATGCGACGGCAGACATATTGCGCCAGAACAAATTTCCTGAGCAATTTTTTATCAATTTTCCCTTCATTGGCAACTTTTTATGCATACTTTTTCTATGCAGCTGAATTTGAAAGTGAAAGTGACGTGAAATTCAGCTAAGTATGGTGACCCATACTCAGAATTCGTGCTCTGCATTTAACCCATCCAAGTGCACACACTTCCCGTGAACACACACCCGGAGCAGTGGGCAGCCATTTAAGCTGCGGCGCACGGGGAGCAGTTTCTGAATAAAGTATATATATATATATATATATATATATATATATATATATATATATATATATATATATATAAAAATATATATAAAAAAATAATAAATTAAAATAAATTTAAAAAAAATCGCAGAGATGTCATTATCTAATTGGAAAATAACAACAACAACAACTGTTCTGCAAGTCATCAATAAGTATTTAAAGTGCAAAATATATTTATCTGCTAAAGGTTACACTAAAATATGCTGCACCTGAAATCACATTGCATAGGAGTTAGTAGGTACTACATTTGGTTTGGAAACTGCTTTGTGACTGTTAAATTATGTTCTATTTAGTATGAATGTGTATAGTATGAAGGAAATTCTGACGCAATACATCTGCCATGTTTTCACTGTCATGTGACCTACCAGTGTCAGTTGCATCACTTTACTACATTCACAAATTCACTTATGGAATAATAAAGTGACCATCAGATGCACACTTCAGAATCTCATTCGGGAACTTTTGCCTACCTTTTTATGAATATTTTGAATTCAGTCATACTACTCTGCTCACCTACTAAGTAAGAATGTTTGGATGCAGGGATAAACAGCTTTAAAAGATAACAGAAACCAAGTAAAAGCCACAAAACTCCAAAATGGATTTTCATAGGGTCTAAAAAAACAGTGGTTGTAGAAAGACTCCAGGACAATCAGCATGTACTTAAGTAATGCCAACAGTGAGAATCATTTGGAAAAGTGGAAACCTGAAAACAAAAATGACAATTCAACTTAAATGTAGCCTTGTGTGGAAACTTTTCTCTGTAGCTGCAGTCGCCAGCAGGAGCTGTCAGAAACGGTCCACTGGAACACATTTGTGTCAGTGTAAATATGTACAATTACCATTCATTCCCTCTCTTATACAAACATCAGGGCATCCACTTTAAATTAATCTACAGTTTCCTTACTGTATGCAAATTGCTTTTCAATACCACTCGAGATAGCATTGTGCGTTAAATAAGGGAAAATTGTTTTTCCACCGAGCTTCACCATCTACTGTCTGTTTATATTGCAATCACTGGTTGAGAATAGAATGCAATTACTTGCTATTGTTTAGAAAACACATGCAATATGGTATAAGATGACAATACCAACTCTGTGATGCTTTACAGAAACGTCTGAATGATTGCAATTCATTTTCACAGCACGCTAAACTGTCAAATCTGCAGGTCAAATGACTTATACGAAACCGTGGCTATCTGACCGTGACCATCCGCTCTGCACATCGCAGCACGAGATTCCCATCAATTATTTAAAGGGCACAAATTGATATCACTGCTGCTGAATCCTCTGGTTACGAGGTAATATTCTCTTACAGCAGTCATCCACCTCTAACAGCTGCGGAAAACTTCCATGACATGACACAGAGTGACCTAGTAACGCACTCAGTGGTTTATACACTGGTACTCACTCCCATTTCATTCCCTCATGTTTTACAGCACGTATCACATGGCTAATCGTTTCTAGGCGCCTGCTGATGTCGTCTAAGGTATGTGGAGAACCGGATGCATGCCATCTGTTGGAGCTAATAGTACGATTTTGGGAGTCATTTGTTTGTTATGTTTAATGTTGTGTTTTTGTTTTAGGACTCAATAAATACTAATATTTGTAATTTAAACTACACACGTGGTCAGAATTGTTGGTACCCTTGGTAACTATGATAAAAGAAGGCTGGGAAAATAAATGTGCTTTGTTAATCCTTTAGATATTTTATTTAAATTATTTTTTTATTTTTTTATCACAAAAATCAAAGCTTTCATTGGAAAATAAGAATTTAAAATGGGGGAAATATCATTAATACATGTTTTTTTTTCTCATATACATATACTTGTTCCCCTAGACATTCTTATGAGTAAAATATATCTGAAATATATTCCCATTCATGTTCTTAATTTTGAGCTTTCCAGGGTGATTATGAACATGAAATTATCGCGCCATGGCTTCCTGTTTCACAGAAATATAAATAGTAGGGAAAACAAAACAAAGGTCAAATTCCAAATTAAATCACCTGTCACAATGAGAAAAACCAAAGAATATATTTCTGATGTGCAGCAAAAGATAACGGAGCCTCACAAATTAGTGAAGTGGCTTTAAGAAAAGAGCTAGAGCGGTGAAAATTCCCATTTCCAAAATCAGGGCATTATGTAACCGTAAGATTTAGAAGGTAAGGTAAATGATTGTCATTAACATAACTAAGCGTAAAATCTCAAATGTGTTATTAGATTTAAATAATTTCAATAATAAATACATTTTTTCAGGTCTAAAAAGAGGAAATTAATACAATTAAAATTACAAACATTTGAACCATTTTTAATAACTTTCTTTTTAACGAGTGATTATTTTATTACAATAGTGTAACATGAATGTCTGAAATGTCATCAAATTTAATTACATTCCATTCCAATTCCAATTTACAAAACTGAAATAAGTAAAGTTTACTAAATAAATAGTTTAACTACAATTTTAAAATGTCAAAACTGTCATTTTAAAATGGAAAAGCTAAAATACTGTCAAGATAAACTTTAAATATTGGTTTGACAAACAATGAATAATTGTAAACATTAAGGTTGAATCCAATAAAATGAATAAATAAATGGATGGCCAAACAGCCGGACATGTTCTTTACTTGTGCTTGAGTGAACAAGACTCTAAATCAGTATCTTAGAAATTAAGACTTAATATAACATGAACTAAAATTAAAATTCATCCAACTGCAATAAACAATTTTGCAATGGCAAAGGTAAAAGACTGTCAAGATTAACTTTACATTTTGGCTTGACAAAAACATAAATAAGCAAAAATGTTGAGGTTTGAAGGGTTTTCATGAACATGAATCCCATTAATTAATAAATAAATGGATGACCGGACAGGCAAACATGTTCTTCACACTTGTGTGAACAAGACTCTAAATCAGTATCCGAGGAATTAAGTGTTCGATGAATCATCGGAGTAATTAAGTATGCTTCAAACTGATATCTGATGGTAACCAACAAAATGACTTGAATGCGGTAAAAGTAAGTTACAGTATCTATGGGGGGGGGGTATAGTGTTATAGTGTTGGGTATACTGCTATCTTTATGGGTATAGTGCTTTGCTCTTTTGGCTGAGCATATCGGGACATTTTACAGACGGCTGGAGATGAAAGCCCGAACGGATCACTGCCATTGAACAGTATGGATAAGGTACGACAGCATTGGCAACATTGCAAGCTACAATAACGGCTCATTTTCTACAGCTGCAGTCTTCAATCTTCATTAACATTCTGACTCCACTACAATTAGCCCAAGAGTCACTAATTACATACATCACCACAATTAGCGGATTCATTATACTCCTTTTTCTCTGAGTAACACTTTTGCTAAGATAAAAGGAGCTATTATGATGCCTGCACCCACCATAGCGGAAAATACAACATGTCAGTATCTCAGCGTTTTCTGTTCACATAGCGGAAGTCGCACAGTCCCTCTGCTGTGTTAACGGAGAGGGGAATAAACCTTAAAACCTTCCAGTAACTCAACTGGAAGAGCTCGGTGCTACCAAGACCAAAGTCATGGGTTAGATATCCACACAAACTGATCATACTTTTATAAAAAACTTACAACAAACAAAATGAGGATAGACAGACAGTCAGATAGATAGATTTATCTATAGCTATCTCTGCCTATCCATCCATCTCTATCTATAGTCATTATACCTATCCATCTATACACATCCATACCTATATCTACACCTATCTGTATATCCACATCTATCACCGATCTCTAAACATCTATATAATCAATATCTATCAATCTATCTATCTATCTATAAGTCATCAAAGTAGACAAAAAGAACCCAATCAAACATAAAAAACATAAAATAAAACAAAAATATACATGCGTGGTCAAAAAGGACCCAGTGTTACAAATTAAAGTATGTGATTCTTTGTTTTCAGTATCTGGTTTGACCCCATTTTGCAGCAATAACTGCAGGTAAAGTTTCTAGTAACTGCTGATCAGTCCTGCACATCGGCTTGCAGAAATTGTAGCCCATTTCGCAGTACAAAACCACTTCAACTGTGTGATATTGGTGGGTTTCCTCATATGAACTGGTTGCTTTAAGTCCTTCCACAGCACTTCAATTGGATTAAGGTCAAGACTTTGATTTGGCCATTCCAAAACATTAACTTTGCTCTTCTTCAACCCTTCTTTGGTAGAATGTCTTGTGTGCTTGGGGTCGTTGTGTTGCTGCATGACCCATTTTCTCTTGAGACTCACAGACAGATGTCCTGAAATGTTCCTTTAGAATTTGCTGGCATAATTCAGAATGTATTGCTCCATTAATGAAGGCAAGCCATGCTAGCTCAGATGCAGCAAAACAGGCCCAAACCATGATACTAATCACCACCATGTTTTACAGATGGGATAAGGTTCTTATGCTGCGATGCAGTGTCCTTTTCTACAAACATAACACTTCTCGTTTAAACCAAAAATTATGTTTTGGTCTCATCAGTCCACAAATAATTTATCCAGTAGCCCTCGGGTTTTGTCCAGATGATCTTTAGCAAACTGCAGACAGGCAGCAATGTTGTTTTTGGAGAGTAGTGGCTTTCTCCTTGCAACTTTACCATTCACTCTATGGTTGCTCAGTCTTTTCCTGATGGTGGACTCATGAATATTAACATTAGGCAAAGTGAGAATTGCCTTTAGTTGATTAGAAGTTACCCTGGGATCCTTTGCAGCCTCACAAACTATTACACATCTTGCTTTTGGTGTGATCTTTGTTGGTTGACCACTCCTGGGAAGGGCAACAGTGGTCTTGAATTTCCTCCATTTGAACACAATCTGTCTGACTGTGGATTTGTGGAGTCCAAACACTTTAGAGATGGTTTTGTAGCTGTTTCAACAACAACTCTTCTTCTGAGATCCTCAGAAATCTCCTTTGTTTGTACCATCTGCACTACACCTAAACCTATCCTATAGTATGAACAAAAGAGCATGTGATGTAAAAACGCAATCACAAGCATGCCGTTTTTGCTTGTTTTTCGATCTTCTCGATCATCTTTGAGCTCTTTAAATTGTGAGTCATGTTTTTCAAGGGATTCGTACTCAAGGATTCCGCATCTTAACACCAATTCCTTGCCGGTTGAGCTTCCGAGCAAGCTTGTTACATCTGAAGAGTGAATGGAGCTGTAATTATAACGGTGTAGGAAGTGCTCACTGTTTAACCGCCTCTAGTGTTCATTTCTGGTGGAAACTGCAGTGATATGTACTTATTTCGCATTTTGCAAAACAAGTTTCCACAAGTACGTTTTTGTCATGAGATCAGGTTACATTTGTTTGATTGGGTTCTCTGTGTCTACTTTTAGGACTTTCTTTTGCTTTGACAAAATGGATCCAAAACGATGATTTAATAATGATTTTTGCTCAGGTGTTCAGTACTGCACACTCTGTGAAAAAGCAGATTTGTACATTACAGATAAGAGTGAGCTCTCCATGTCCTTAGCCGCTTAGTGAAGAGTTTGAAGCTCCTATTTGATAATACTCTGCATCCCACCAGCTAAACGGCCGTCGAACACCATTATGTGTGAGTGTGAGGTGAACTCACACATTGAACCCACACATGAATGTACGCCAGCCAGGGCAGCACTGAGCACTGGAAAACTTGGCAGAACATTAAACTGAGAACATGCTCTGTGTATGTTCTGGCTTAGGGGCGAGCGCACAGTGATACGCAAGTGTGGGCTGCTGCTTTTCTGTCTCCTAATAAAACCATCTATTTACTGTGGGTGTATTACAGAGGTTTGTGCCCTTTCTGTATACCCAAGCGCGCACACACACATACACACTCCTACACACCTGCAGCACAAGTAGCTGTTCTCCAACTCAATTCTGACTAATTAAGCAAATCTATGTCAGCTGAAGTTGCCAGTTGACTGTGTAACGTAATCTGGCAGTATCGTTGGCATTGCATGCGTGCCTGTGCTTTTCTGTGTCCTGTAGCACAGGAAACCAGCAGCACAGAGCTTTGCACCCCATTCCAAGCACTGATGAATATTTCAGTGTGCCGCCATCGGGAAGGAGAGAGATCCTTTTTTTTCTGCTGGCGCTCCTCAGCTTCCTGTTTGATCTCTTGTAGTGTGTCACATGGTCCCAAAGTCCTCCAGTTTTGCTCATCACGCGGTGTCAGTGCCATCCATAATGGATAAAAGCAAGCACTTCACATTACTATTCATGCCTTTTCTCCTAGTGCAATTCAGTCACAATGCATTATTATTGAAATCAACCCGATGCCACACTCAAACACAAACAGACGTGAATAAACGCACTCAGATTCATTCACGCACACATGTAAACACATACCAAAGTGGTCTCATTAGCAGGGGCACAATAACAGCCAATCAGAAAAAAGCCAAGATGAGTGGGATTTTGGACCAATTAAACTGTGTGTTGGGCGGGGCTACACAGCATTATATTAATAAAAAATAGACATGTGGACAGTTAAAAAAAAAAAAAGCAAAAACAATAACCAAAAGAAAACACTGTGTAAGGTTTATACTTAAGATAACATTTACCAAAGAGGTTAGAAAAAGGAAAAATACTATATCATTACTATATGTGACCCTGGACCACAAAACCAGTCTTAAGTCGCTGGGGCATATTTTTAGCAATAGCCAAAAATACATTATATGGGTTCAAATTATATTTTTTTCTTTTATGCCAAAAATGATTAGAATATTAACTAAAGGTCATGTTCCATGAAGATATTTAGTGAATTTCCTACCGTAAATATATCAAAACGTAATTTATGATTAGTAATATGCATAGCTAAGAACTACATTTGGACAACTTTAAAAGATTTTTTGCACCCTCAGATTCCAGATATTCAAAGAGTTGCATCTCGGCCAAATATAGTCCGATCATGACAAACCATACATCAATAGAAAGCTTATTTATTCAGCTTTCAGATGATGTAGAAATCTATTTTTGAATAATTGACACTTAAGACTGGATTTGTGGTCCAGGGTCACATATTGTCTGAAAACAAGTCTTAAGCAACTTGGCTTCTCAAGTAAATTAATCCTATTTAAACAGTGTTTGGATATTTTTTACAAGAAAACTTGAAAACAGCAATTAATGAAATCATTTTTTGCAGTGCGAGAACACTCTTGCCCTCTCTCTGATCTTCCATCTCATAATTAACATGAGCTCTTATCGCATGGGTGCTCAGATACATTTCCATAGTTATTTTGGTGTCTTTTAATGCTATATGCTTGAGTTATTACAGATATTGACATTCAGACATTATTAACTAAACTTCATCAGTCAGATGGCAGCAGGGCTGACTCTTTTGACCCTTCACAAAGAAATCTATGAGAAAGGCTTTCCGGCTTGCTTCCATGAACATTGATTTAGCCCGCACGTCTCAAATTTCCTGAATATATTATAAGAGATATTGTATTTGCTTAATCAATGAGGAAGGCAGGTAACCGTAATGTGATCTCTTCCAATAACTCTGAACTATTAAAGGCTAAGGCAGGCCTGTTTCACCCTGCATCCATAATCAGCTAATTATTAGTGAAAAGCAAAATATATATATATAATTAAATTATACAGTAATTTCCAGTTTTCCAGTTTTAAAAAGTATTATTTAAAAAAAGAGAGAAATAAGATCTATTTAACAACAGCAAAAGATGTTACGAATAAATAGATTTATATGGCATATTTTAACACATTTTCTTTTGATTTCTGAAGGCATTGTGCAAAAAATGGCGCCAAAACTGTACATGCAACTGCATTCCTGTTACACAACACTGCACTGCTTATATGTACATTGTCAATACTGTAAGCTCTTGGTTGGCCAACAAAATAAATACACGCAAATAAATGCTAACACTTGAAATGTGACAAAGGCCAAATATTTCCCCTTGCTAGCAGGGAAAAATTCACTGCCGCAAAGATTGAAGCCGTGCATGACCGATAGTGTTGTGGAAAATGAGAGCGCTAATTGGGTGAGAGTCTCTTGCCAACAGAGGCTCGTCTTCGTCTAGAAGGCCAGTAATAATGACCCATGTCCCTCCTTTCCCCAAATAGCCTCCAAGACTGCAGAGCGCCGCAGTCCTGCTCAAGAAGTTACCCGGCTGCATGTGACTCGCCAAATATAACCCGAAACCGTACCACATCCCTGCTCGCCGGGAAGCTCTGCAGTCATCAAAGCAAAAGTTATTTATAGGGCCAAACAGTGTCTTTTGCAACAAAACAACATACTTGACACTGATTTAAATGGCAGCCAGAAAATAATTCAGTCTAAGTAAGTCTTTGGGCAAACTAACTCGCGTGGGTGGTAAATGTTAGCGTGATCCCTTGCGAGCGCACAGAATATAATGAATTTGTGGGGTGCCGACCACAAGATCATTAGAACACAGCGTCTGGATTCTAAACAGCTTTTTTCTGTAACACCAACCAATTAAAGAGGAATCATGTTGGTAGAAGCTGACATTTTGTTCAGAATTTTCCACAAAAGGTCACAGGCTTGTAGTGGCCTTTTAATCCCACAGAAGTTAGGGATACAACAACATTGTGCTCGTTTCAGAGAAAAGTTTAATAAAATATTTAACTGACTGTAGAAAATGCGGATGGGTCGTTGTGCCTGGAAAGTACACTTGGTTTTTGAGAGAGACAGCACTATACAAGAGTGGCCTAAAAGAGACAGCCTTCTCAGACATCATTTACAGAACAGTACATTCTGCTTAGAAAGAATGTCATTTAGAATAGAAAATTCTGTCATTATCTACTCACCCTCATGTCATTCCAAAACTGCATGACTTACTTTCTTCTACAAAGCACAACAGAAGATTCTGAAAAACACTGAGGTTCAAACAATATTTGATCCAATTGACCAATTGTATGTCTTACAGAAAGAAGTTATACAGGTTTGGAATAACATAAATATGAGGAAATAATATAAATGTTCACTTTGTGGGTGAATTTTCCCTATCCTATATGAAACGCTACTGAATTTTGGAAAAAAGTTGAAAACATTTTCTCCCATTCCTGGTATAATCCATTTCCGATAATCTCTGAATTAAATAAGTGTGAATTGTGGATGGTCAACCAAACGGCTCTGTGCACCAGATCATATGCCAAACGTCTGGATATGCGAGACTAATAATACCAGAGCTCAACAATAAGGATGGATTTTGTTACAGTTTTCCTAAAAATGTGTCTCTAAGTTCAAATTATATTTGTTTAATTAAAAAGATTTCTAGCTTTCTATCAAATTTGTATAAATGAAAAATAAATCAATAATTGTGTCATAGTTTTCCAACAAAACTGTGTTAATGAATTTATGTGGAGTTAGACAGCTGTACAATTTCAATCAAACTTTCAGAAATAAATATCAAAATAAAAGATAAATTAGTTGCAAACAAATTCGTAATGATTTCATTATATGTTCTAACAAGAATGTTTTAATGAATTTATGTAGAGTTAGCTGTATAATTTCACATTTTTACCAAACTTTCAGAAATAAATAATTAATATAAAAAAAGTTGTAAACAAATTTGTAATGATTTCGTTGTGGTTTCCAACAACATGTTTGTATTTAATTTATGTAGAGTTAGACAGCTGTATAATTTCTTCTTTCTTTCAAACTTTCAGAAATAAATAATTAAAACATAAAATATAAAAAGTTGCAAACAAATTCATAATATTATAATTCTCAACAAAATTGTTTTAATGAATTTATGTGGAGGTACAGTAGCTGTATGATTTCTAATTTCTAGAAAATGTACATAAATAAGTAATACAATAAAATAAATTAATTAAAATATATATGAATAATTTAAAGAAATTAAAACATTTAAAAAAAATGTATTTACAAATTAAATCCTCAATAATCCTTATCGTTGCACACTGAATGCACACACCAACTGTGAACTTGAGCAAACAATTACTCTGCCATTCCAAGTGGAAATGCTCACAACCAATGTGGACAAAATCCAGATGTCTATGCCACGGTGCATCACTCAATCCATCATTGAGCTGAAAACACCCAACAGTGTCATGATAACACTCCAGTGAACACCACTGCGGCGGATAATAAATTAATTCTGTTGAATAGGCTTAATTCTGCACTTACAGTCCCTGCGGCAGACCCAAGTATTCTCCTCCATCTAAGTGGCATGCATTTTTAATACTTTTTTATCACATTCAAGGGAGTCGAGAAACAACTGCACGGCATTCAGGACCATTAACCACTCGAGGAGCAGAGATAACATTTGCGTAAACAGGTGTTAGCGCGCCTTTAGTGAAATGGCTCAGTGGCTTAGGTAATTCAAAGAAGCGAAATGCGCAACTGCAATTTGTTGCAGGCAGTCAAATTTCACATAAAGCTTTCGTGCCGTGGGCAGACTAACAATTTAACCCTTGGCCGGTGGCGTTGAGAAACAAAGGATAAAATCAATAATGAAACGGTATCGTTTTCTCAATACGTTCGAGCATGTCACGACTGAAACGTAAATCACCCTTGAGATTGTTTCCTGCTGGGGTCGGCCACACGTGCTGTCAGTCTACCATTGACCTTACAGTTGAATATTCACAGTCATTCCCATGAGACTAGGCCCACACAGAGCTCCCCGATCTTTCTCTCGTTCCAGCTGCTGCCGGGTCACTCCCGCAGGCCCGTTTCGCTGATGGGTCGGTCACACAAACACTTATATGCAACATGGATCCAGCCCACACAGGCGGCGACCTGCTTCGGTTTACTCACCCTTTTGCCCTCTTTCCCTGGTGCTCCCGGTTGACCGGGCAGGCCAGAGTCTCCCTGGGGATGATGGGTAAACGATCAGTGTTTCAGTTCTCAGAAAGCTTTGCTGTACATAAAGCAGGCGGGTCTGGATCTAGGTTTCCACCAGTCCATGGTCATTAATGCTTTTAAAAACGTGACTACATCCAGAAGCAACATTAATGTTAAATATGAGGACAATGCAGCTGGCTCTGCCTGGATGGGTTTACATGCCAGAGCTTACTAAAGTGCTGAGAGACAGATGTTTAAACGGCATGTTCACAGCTCATGGTTGAACTTCATTAAGGAAGGCAAAAATATAAAATGATTGAATAAATTCCAGAAAATGCTGCTGAAGCGCTTACCTTCTCTCCAGGAACTCCTGGGGGACCCTGCACAACAACAACAAAAAAATAAATATAGATTCTCTGAATACATTTTAAATCATAAGAATCTGTCTCCATTTAAGCAACATTTTTAGGCTAAGCTTATCCTAATCTATCTTTGCACTATCGTTCAAAAGTTTGGAGTCTGTAAGATGTTTCTGAAAGAAGATTCTTTATGCTCACAAAAGCTGCATTTATTTGATAGAAAATACAGTAATAACAGGAAAATTATGAGATTATAACCATTTAATTATTTTCTATTTTAATATCATTTAAAATGTAATTTAGTCCGGTGATTTTTAGCGGTCATTATTCCAGTCTTCAGTGTCACATGATCCTTCAGAAATCATTCTAAGATGCTGATTTAATGCTTTTATTCTTGGAAACAATGATACTTTTTTTCAGAATTCTTCGATGAACAGAAAAAAACAGTATTTATATAAAATATATATATTTGAAACATTTAAATTATTTTACTCTAACTTTTGATCAATTTAAAGCATCCTTGCTGAATAAAATATTTTCTCAAAAATCTCTCACATTTTTGGATGCAAGTAAATACAAAAATATAATTTATAAAGTCACTCATTACATTTGAAAATGCCAGTGTTTGCAACAAAGTAAATGTTTAACAAAGTATGTTACTAAACATAACAAAAAATGACTAAACGTAAATGTAAGTACAAATAAGTTTTGGGTAAATTTAGGTTTAAGTTAAGTGCATGACATCCTGCCACCTTATACTCAATATATTTTAAGTTGTCTGTGAATACGAAATATATAACACAATACTGTTAAGTTTTAAAAACACAAAAAACAAATGTGTTTTACCTGGTCCCCTTTAAGAGCTTGCTGCTCAACCTAGAAGAAAGCAGAAGACAGGTTATCATGCGTTTCATCAAACAAACAAAGCCAGCAATTAAGTTCAGCTGTTAACACTGTAAGAACAAAGGTCAGGAACACATATCATTACAGTACATGACAGTACATTGAAAGGACAAACCGCATGACCAGTCACATACACACAAGACACACACAGACAGCCTTTCTCAGATGCAGAGCAAAACAGTATGGTGTCATCTTTCAGCTGGCATCCTCGAAAATACTGACACATCTTAGAAACAGCTGCAGAAATAGCCATTCGCTCCTTGTGTTCGGTGAAAGTCGGAGAACAAGAGCTTTAAAGGCTCCTAAAACGATCAGAATGTGACATGGAGAGACGGCCCGTGATGTTAGAGGTCGTAAATAAGAGCGACAGATGTCGACAACACCAACACCCATTACATAATATAAAACCTGAAACGTAAAATCAAACATGTCAGCTACATGCTATTTGCTTAAACATCAAGAAATAAGCCGCTAAAGCTTGTTAGATGTTTTTGTCTTGCATGAATTATAACTCAACTACAGGAGGGAGTGGTGATGTGACAAGCGTGTTGTCGGCTCTCACGTTTGAATCCCTGGTATTCCTGCTTGTCCTCATAAAATGTAAAATTAGCATGAGTAAATAACTGTTACGCCCTGATATATTTCCGCCGGGGTTGGTTTAATGTTTATGTTACATAAAGTGAAGGAGCTGCAGTACTATATCCTTATACACAAAGAACATGCATCCCATCCTGGTGTCTTATGAGATGTAGTGGACGTGTCCCTCACATAATGTGTGGAATTATTAGCTCTCTACTTGCAGGACACGTCTAACCTCCAGTCTGTCCACGCTGCTGTTGGTCGCCCCTGACTGAGCATGTGTGGGCTCTTTATTTATTTGCTTTAGTTGAAGATAAAGAGTGTGTATTAAAATCAATATGAAACATTGCTTACAACACATTTTACAATTTCGCTTGTCAAAAACTTGTTTTTGAAAGAAGTCAAAATTGCATTTATTCAGACAAAACAGCATACAAATATTGTGAAATATTATTGTAATTTCAAATAACTTTTCTATTTTAAAATAGTTTAAAATGCTATTTATTCCTGTGATGGCAAAGCTGAATTTTCTGCATCAGTACTCCGGTCTTCAGTGTCTTTTGATCCTTCAGAAATCATTTTAATATGATGATTTGCTGCCCAAGAAACATTCTTAGTATAATCAATGTTGAAAACAGTTGTTTTTTGTTGTTTAATATTTTTGTGGAAACCATGATTATACATTTTTGATGAATAGAAAGCTCAAAAGAAAAGCATTTATTTGAAATTGAATTTATAAACCCCTATACTGTCACTGAATTGAACACAACCTTACTGAAAATATGAATTGCTTAAAATTGCTTGTGATTGATGTTATTTTAATTACCCGAGACCCGAGGCTGCTAATACCGAACGCGACCCGTGTCCGGGGCACTCATAGAAGTTTTAGACCCGGACCCACTCGGGTCTCGGGTTCCAAGTGGACCCGTGAAGACCTCTACTATGAACTAACATGCAGTGTTCCTGTAGGATGGAGCGAGATGCATACCGAGTGTGTTCCCGAACCTGACGGGCCTGGATCCCCCTGCAACAGAAATACCAAATTCAGAGTGAATACTGCACAAATAAAAGCAAATCATCTAAACAGCAGCATTTTGTTCCTAAAATATCCAGAGATGAGTAAAGGATACTGTACAGCTAACACACTATTGACATTATAAAACAGGTATATTTATATAGTCTGTTTATGATCAGTTTAAATGTATAATACTCCACTTATTACACAGTTTAGTGGCAATTACATAAAAATATCTGACCACACATTCCTGTGACTGACCAATCAGAATCAGAATAGTTGTGCAATACTGCAAAATTATGCAAATGTAAATAAATCACTTCAAATAATCTGCACTATGGGATTTTTACTCCTATTTCCACATATTTATTCAGGGTAAGATATTTTGGGAGTAGTTCACCCAAAAGTGAAAATATTGTTCCACATTTGAACAGAAACCTCCTCCATTTTTTAAAGAAACATCTCCTCCCGTGTTCCTCAGAAGAAAGAAAGTCATACAGGTTTGGAACGACACGAGTGTGAGTAAAGGATGACAAAAGTTTCATTTCCAGGAAAACGATTCCATTTAGAATAATTCTGTGAGACATACCAGAAAAAAAAAATTATAAAACGACCGGGCTGTTCCTATATCTGTGCTTATCTGCTCTTAAATAAAGGACGTTCATATATTCAAGGTTATGAAATACAAGCGGAGACATCCATTTAAGTCAAAACCCCTTGACAAAAACAGGCAGAGCCTTCCTCAAATTCAATTTAAATCCACAGAAACTCCACATCAAAGTTTGCAGAAATATAAAGTTGTGAACACCTAAAGCTGGCCCGTTTGAAGATATTCCGAGTCATTCTATGTTTGAAGAGCATGACGTGTCTTTCCGACTGTCAGTTTCAATCCGAACTAACGGTTTTCCTCCCTCCCTCTGTCTGACTGGGAGATGAGATGAAAAGAAGCTGGTTATTCTCTGCTCTTACGCAGAGGAGCTCATTAGAACTTCAAGGCTTGAATACACTGCATTGAATATTACGCATGCAAACAAAGAAACCCAATACAGTAAAAGACAATGGTAGTATGGCAGCTAATTAGCGAATAACATTTGATATATTGTTTGGAAAGTAGTCCCGCTGTGGTCTGTGTGTGTGTGTGGACGCGTGTGTCTGTGTGCCCGGGGGGGTGATCAGATATCAGTAGATATCTCTATTCTACATTCTGTTTCATTGAAGTCACATCTTCCCTGCTGTGAAGGTCTGTCTGGATGAGCGGGAAACTCCGGAAGGCATTTTAAAGGAAAGTTCCAGATTAAAGACGACTCGTGTTCTATCAACAGCATCTGTAACATGTGGTCTATTACCACGGAAAATATGTTTTTGAAAACAAACAAAAATTATGTTTACAGTACATTGATGCACTTAAAACGAAAGTGTTTGGGGAAAGGCATTGCACTGGAACTTGAAGCAAACACTTCAACAAAACAAAAAAAGTAGAAGTAGTCTTCCAGTAGAATTGTGTTTTTTTTTTTTTACTTTAATACAAAATCTGAACAAGACATTCAGATTATTTATTTAATTTTTATATTTGCTTTATTTTAAGTTAATTAAATGTTTATTTTAAATGACTGGCTAAATGTTTTTGTCTTGCTTTTAAGCATAAATATATATTTTAGGGAGATTTATGAAGACGTGCTCTTCGATTTTAAAACCCTCTGGGGTGCCTTACCCATTTTAAATGCTTTAATATAAACATCTTTGTTCTTTGTTTTTACAAAATAACTGAAATTCACAACTGCGTTAATTGAAAGCATGCCACAAATCCTGCAAATAGAGATGAACCTGTTCATAATCTGAAACATTCATTTAATTTGTACACACGATCTGAGTTACGCTACATCTTCTATGTTCTTTTTTTGATCTCGCAAAGTGTACATTGCGGTTTTCCCTGTCACTACAAATGTGACTTCCAGTAATATAATTGATTCTCAGATCCCACAAAATGGAGCAGCATTACATTTGCCTGATTTACAGAGGCATTTACTATATGCTACACACAGCACGAGCAATATAAGCTACAAGATCAATGATTGCATATTGCATAACAATGTGTAGTTTAATTTCCGGTTGATTTATATCAGTAGTAATCAACGTGGACATAAATGGGGCACAGATGACACATTTTCATGAGAATGACTCCTCATTATTGACACTGATTTAACATGCTATGTGCACAAAACCAAATCCTGAGATGTGAGTTTCAACATCAAACTTTAGTTCGTTGTTTCACGAGCCAAATATTTAATATACTGTATATAATATAGATCAATATTTGGCTCGTGAAACAACGAACTAAAGTTTGATGTTGAAACTCACATCTCAGGATTTGGTTTTGTGCACATAGCATGTTAAATCAGTGTCAATAATGAGGAGTCATTCTCATGAAAATGTGTCATCTGTGCCCCATTTATGTCCACGTTGATTACTACTGATATAAATCAACCGGAAATTAAACTACACATTGTTAGAGACACATTTGATATTTTTATCAAATATAATAACTTTTTTACTCAGAATATCAGCCAATGCATGTCCCATTCACTATTACATTTTAATTGATTATATAAAATAAGAATTTACATAAATATCTATCATGTACTTTTTCCTAAAAGTGTTTTATGCAGCTTCTTATGAACTGCTAAACTCATGTCCGTCACTCATTTTCTGTTCAACCCTACTTTGCAGACCTTTCCTCTCTTAAATTCTGTAGTTTGACATTTCTGATGTCATATTTGAGATCTAAAAAAATAACGATTGACATTTTGCAAGGCTGTCACCACACATTTATGATGGGATGGGTTGCAGAATCTGCCACTGAGAATATTGGTCTGGAGGAGTCAATGGTAGTAATGGCCTGGGCTTGAGATGAGAAAAATATGAGTTCTAGAAAGTTTAGCAGTGACATTTTCAAACTTTAAAATGTTAAAAGGATCAAAATAAAAAAAGATCCTTGAAACGTTCAGGTAAGTATGACTCACATATAGACCTCTGTGGCTTTCTACATACTGTATAGAAACATTCTGGAAAGCTCACTGACTGAAAAACATCCCTAAGATAATAGAGACTCTGCCTCTATCTCTCTCTGTGCTACAGTTTGTAAAGGTTGGTACAAGAAATCAAACTTGCAGGGCAACTTACTTTATCACCTTTGAGACCAGGTAGGCCTTGAGTCCCAGGATCTCCTTTCAAACCCTGAGGAAACACAAAGAACAAGAACCAGTTTAATCATAGAGTCCGGCTCCTCACAGCATCCTGACAGGACAACTTAGGGGAAAACCATTCCAGTCAGCAGACAATGTATCAGTTTGACTTCCCCCAAGTTAGGAATTCAGCAGGGAGCCGCTCCAGCCATCATATAGTGCAAATCATGTCAGTGAAGCACAGAGGCTTATCTCACTGATGGCGAGAATGAGTGTATCAAGGTGTTGAGATGGCCTCATTTAAATGACAAATCTGTTTTCTCACTTCTGTGCTTTTTAGTGAGCACAGTGTGCTTTAGTGAGCACACTCGTTTTCTCAAGCGTTCCGGCTGGAGCCGGGATTAGAATTCCCATCACCTGCCTGCCAGGGCTTTGTGAGAGGGAATCTGATTGGAGATAAGGCAAAACCACAGGCAAAGTCACAAATGTTCGTGCTGAAAAGCAAAAGAGAGAGGACAGGTGGGGGGAAAAAAGGAATAGGTGAGGGGGGGGGGGGACCGGCTGAGCAGAGGTGGCTGATAAATGAGGCCTGACACGTATCGACAGGCTATATTTACAGCGGCTCTTGTTAGGTGTGACACATCGAGACCGGCAGCTACACAGAGAGAGATTTCTGAAATAAGTCAGAAGGTACTTAGAGAGACGGGATCGCTGGCCCTCAAAATACAGCTATTTGTCTTCGTTAAGCTTTCGAGTGAGACTATTAACACTGAATTATATTAGGGCCAGATGAGTGGATCGCCCTTTTTTTAATAATGTCTCCAAGTTCACGGATAGAGATGCGACTTATTTACTCTTATGATGGTGAGGCTTGTCAAGACAGTTGAGTGAAAGTTTGGGCTCGAGAACACTAATCTGGAGCCCTTCTCCATAAAACAATATCAATACAAATAAGATGTGTAAATCTGGCAAGCCTCCTTTTGCATCAGCTGTCTTACTATGAGATTTTTTTGTGTGTAAATGATGATCGTGAGGCTTTATAAAAACATATGATTATTGTATTTGAATATTTTAGTCGTGACATTTTAGCAGTTCCTATTCACTCGCACTCTTCTGAACAATGGCCAATAAAACTGCAAGAGAGCACTGTTGCTTGCTTACTATTTTGGACCATGCTTACACTTGCCACCAGGTCAGGCAGAATTAAATAGAACAGAATAGAATATGAAAATAAATACCTAAAAAAAGATTATAAAAGCAATAAAATGCAAACAATTTTTTTTATTACATTAAAACAAAAAATGTAATTAAAATAAAAGAACATAACTGCGTCCATAACTGCTTCCAATTTAATTTTTTTTTTAAAAGAACAAAATACGTAAAGTACATAAAATATATTATTATAAATATAAATAAAATAAAAAAATTCAAATTACTTGTCCCCAACTCACATGCAACACTCTTCATGTGACAAAGTTGTATTCTACAATTTAAAACATTTATTGTTGCATAATGCTTATTATTTCACACTACTTAAATAACATGTGCAGTATGCACTGGATACTTGCAGTGTTCAGCAAGTTAGCGTTCCATTTTCAAAATGTCCTCAATCCAGCGATCAATTACTTTCTACACCTATCGTCTCCCGACCAATTTTTGGCTGAGGCTATCTAAGATAGATGCAAGTAAGAATCTGCACTTGATCAGGATTGCAGTACTGTGAAAACATAGGGGGAGGGAATCTCGCATTGGAATGGCATGATGGAGGTTAGACTTCGACCGCTCTTGAATGATGTATGTTCAGAGGGGTCTTTGGAGAGAGCACTCCCATCCTGCTTTCAGCACAATCTAATGACTCCTTGAGGGAGCCAGTGCACCTTTCCTTTGTTGTCCCACCTCCTCATGAGCAGCCCCACTTCAGAACAGCTGCCTCCACCCTTTTCAGAGGGACTTGATTTGAGCTCAAGGCCTACAGGCTGTTCCGACCTCGGGAGTGATGGAGAAACTGACTACATAGTCACCCTGGGCATTTCAGCCCGAGCGGGGAGGTGAAGGATGGGTTAAAATCAGGGCTGTGTCCCTTTCTCTGTCTCGTCATGCCAGTGAGAGTTCAAAATGCTGCAGGGTTTTCTGCTCACTTGCCTGATAATTATGTACTGCACAGTACGTCCTGGCTGCTGCCTGGCTGCAGAACCACACATAGACAACGCTCACAATACGTTTTTGGACACTGTAGCAGCACTTAATCTAAGAATTTCATCACATCAGATCAAATATTAAATCAAGAGGCTTTGGTTATGTTTTAAAGAAATATAGCACACTTAAATTTCACAAAAACATTTGTCTATGGAAGCAGGGGCCTGTTTCATAAAGTTTACCAAATAAGCCAGACTTATCTGTTAGTCTGACTTATTTGAACCGAATCAACTGACAATATGTCAGACTAACTGAAATAAACCTGGATTATTTGGTAAACTTGTTTTATGAAACAGCCCCTAGGGTTCTACCTTAGAGTAAAAAACAAATATTATTAATTTGATAATTTCATTTCTAAAGTTGAAACAGGCTTCCATAGGTTTCAAATTCTAAAGCACGAAGCTGAAAACGTGGTGGTTATACTGCTAGGACACCTGAACTGAACAGAACAAAACAAACAAACAGGCTTCAAATTATAAAACAAAAGATGTAATATTTAGTGTAATCGTTGTTCTGCTAGAACACCTGAGGCCTGTTTCATAAAACAAGTTTACCAAATAAGACTGGTTTATTTTAGTTAGTCTGACTTATTGTCAGGTGTTTTGGTTTAAAATAAGTCAGCCTAACTGAAATAAGTCTGGCTTGTTTGGTAAACTTGTTTTATGAAAACAAGTTTGCCCCCTGTAAGAATTCATACAACAACTCAAAACAAAACACAAAAACATCAAAATAAATAAATAGAACAAAAACCCAAACAGACAAACCAAACAAAATGAACAAAAACAAATGAAACCAGAAGGAACCAAACGAAGCCGAACAAAATCAAACCAGATGATACCAAGTAAACCTAAAAACCTAAACAAACCCAGATGAACAAAACCAAAGCAAACAAAACAAAAAAAAATGAACCAAAACCAAACTAAACAAAAGAAAGAAAGAACTGTTGATATGCTGAATGGCAGGCCTTCAAAGACCTTTGGAACAAGATCCAGTGGAGTAACAGAGATATCTCAAGCTCAGGCCACAAATGCCAAGGGGGTTACGCCAGGAAATGCTTTTTGTGAGTTTCCATTTGCTCAGCGATTCATTGCTACAAACGTCTGAAGTAGTAGAGCTTAGGATGATACTATCTGAATCAAACTTTCACTTAGGAAAACATGCTGAGCTGCTTCATTACGAATTTGAATTTTTATATCATAAATATCACTGAACTCTACATTTCAAATAAACATTTTTAAGTATGTCCTATGAAAAAAATATTCTGCTAATCAAGTATTGAAAAACAAATTAGCATTTTTCATAGCTCATGACATCTAAATTAACCATGTAACCTGTAATATTCTGAAGGATAGTGTAACTAACATGCCATGTTATGCACTGAGCGTCTCAACGGACAAGTGATACACGGCGTCATGCACATTCCTTTCGAAGCGTTCTCATGTAACCCCTCTGGGCCTCAGATATCAGGTATTGACTGTAAAAGTGGTCAGCCATTAGAACGAATTGACTCAGGGGGGTGACTCTTTGTGAATAATGCCATATGTCTTGAGGTACAGTAGATTAATCAAATGTCTTACATCTTTCCCAGGTGATCCCACAGGAACAGCTCTCCAGCTGCTGCCTTTTCACCCTTGCAATCAGAGTAATGACACACAGCATCAAAACGAACACTGGATCTACAGCGCCGTGGCAAAAGAGTTGTGGCCTTGCAGTCTGAATTGAGTGTGATGAGACAGAAAGACTGGGTGTCACAAAATACTTCCAAGACAACAAATAGACACTTTATGAGATTAATAGAAGAATCTGATCGATATTTTATGTGCAGTGTCCTCGCCACAATCATAGACAACAACAATCATGCTGCAAAATTAGTTTGATTCACAAACGGATGTTTCATATGAGATAGTTTATTTCATCAAAAAGAATCACAAATCAGTTTTGAATACATAATTTAGCAGTTTGAATCATTTAAATGACTCACTGGTCGACTCATTTGGACAATTCTTGACTAGAAATTAATCTTGAAACTCATTCTGACCATATTTTAGTAGCAAATTATGAGTTTAAGAGGCAAAAATTGCAGTTAATAAGAATGAGTGCGAATGGTGATCTTAAAGTGTGACCATATTCTCACTAATTTCGATTTTCATTTCATTTCATTTATTTTATTTATAAAGCACAATAAAACAACAATGGTTGACCATTGTGCTGAACAATATAGTTTAAAAATAATCAAAATACATACAAATTGTAAAAACAAATAATAATCTGAAATGATAAACTCCTGTTGGCTCATACAGTAAAAGCCCTCTCAAAGAGGTTGGCTTTAAGCCTTGTTTTAAAAAGTGATTCTGTTTCAATTGTTCTAATAGAGACTGGAAGGTTGTTCCACAGTTTAGGGCCAGCAATGGCAAATGCCCGGTCACCTTTTTCTTCTATTAACTGCAACTTTTGCCTCTTAAACTCCTAAGGTGTTGCTAAAATATGGTCAAGCAGAATGAGGCATTAATATGTGCTTTATAAGCACTAATAAATAGACAATGAAAACTGACGCACAGCTTACGGTGTAGAGGCTACAGGCGTAGGTCCGACGCAGACATATAAATCAGCCTTTATAACTATACAGGAAACTCCAAGACAGCAATTAACATAAAAAGATGCTTCAAATTACATTGCACGTAAATTATTGAAAAGCAACAGTATAGCAAGTTAACCATATTTGAACCCAGTTATATGGCGTGTAGTTAAATGTATCTGAACCATAATATTCATAAAGCATCATGTTCTATACAGTATATGTAATATGCATCCTGAATTAAATTAAAATAAAGGTGCTTCAAAAAAAGGTTCTTCAAGCGATGCCATAAAGAACCATTCAGTCAAAGGTTCTTTAAAAGAAGCATCTCTTTCTTACCTTTTTATAATCTGAAGAACCTTCTTTCACCACAAAGAACCTTTTGTGAACCAGAAAGGTTCTTCCGATGTTAAAGATTTTTATGGAACCATTTAGCAAAAAGGTTCTTCCATGGCATCATGAAGCACCTTTATTTTTTGGAGTGGGGTATTATGTATCCTATATCTGTTTGCACCTGCTTTGCTTGTGAAAGTTTTAACACTGGAAAAGTTGAACAACTATCTACATGCAGATGCAACAAAATCAATGCACATGCACATTAGCGGTCTGGCTGTCTGCAATCAGCATACTGTACAAAATAAGGATACAGCTCAATTAATGTGTGATTTGAAAGCGCTTCGTACTTAAGGAAAGAGTGGAAACTGCAAAGTTCTGACTTTTCAACATCAAGGGCAATCATATTTAATGAGGGAAGTTTGGAAAATGCCTCCATTATGTTAAGACAATGCAGCATATTTTCAAAGAGCAGTTGAAGGTAGCTTTGTTAAAGAGCGTAATCTGTTTTTGCATATCCACTCAAGAACGCCTTTTTCAGAGGAAGTAACTCGAAAGTCTCAGCCGATGCTATCTACAAACCATCTGCCACTCATGTTTATGAAATAGCCATTCATTACAGCAGTAAGGATTTTCCCAAGGAACTCTCAAAGTATTCTTTGTGTCTCATATCTGATATTGCACACTTCACATTCTTAAACAATTGCAACTCTCACACTGACGTCATGTAAATACCACCACACCGAATCCACGCCTCTGCCCAGATTTCTCAACAAACCATGTAAAACACTGGCCCAAAATGCTCATCTCACAGCTGTGAACTAAGCAGCAATGATACATGTCTATTTTCAATGACTAGTAAGTGAAGCTGAAGCTGCCATAAAGCATTTCTGGGGAAAATGAAATCTGAATGTATTTACAAAGAAGGACTGTTAACTCTCAAATGTAAGCTGACTTCACTAATAAGACTTATAATTATGTACAGAAATTTCTGTTTCACCAGATTCAAACCAAGTGTGCATTAATGGGTTTATTTATGTTTATTTATATTTGTTTTCTGCATGCACATACTCTCATTCTAATATTGATGAATGTGAATTATTTTAGAAAACGGAGCACATGCCTGCAGCTAGAAATTATCATAATATAACCCAAACCATCTCCGTATAAAGGCTTTTTGCCCAACCTCTCTCTTTGAACAGCTATTTGTCATATAGGATACGTTCTTGTTGTCAAAAACAGGCGGCGCAGAGTAGAACAGACAGAAGGGTGCCAAGATTTACATTTCACAGTCATTTAAAAATGCTAAACTCTTGGTGCTGATCAAGATGCTGATAAAAACAATGAAAACAACAGAAAAACACTGCTTATGAAATTAAATCTAGCGAGTAAATTTACAATACTTGAATAGGTATAATAATTTAATACAAAAAGTAAACATCAGTAAACAAACAGAGGAAGAAAGAATAACGGATCACAATGGTTGACAAACAACAGCGACCTCTACCAATATCTGCCTGATGTCTACATTGCATTCAAGATGAACAACCAAACAAGAAGGGCCTCCTAAAGTAAGCAATGTACTTTCATCAAGAGAAAATGTAAACCAGATCTGACAATCTATACATTCATCCATGTTTTTGTACTGAAGCAGAAATCAGAAAGCTCTTTCTTACAATGAGCTAAAATCTCTTCCCACCATTTTATTATTTAGCGAGAACAGCAGTCTGGCAAAAGAGAGTTTATTTTCATATCAAAGCTCAATCAGAATTGGCCACAATGGGCGTTTCTGAGACACTTTGATGGCCAGCTGAATGACATGGGAGGCTGTTCAGTCTAAACACCCCCCCAAATGTATGGCTAAATCTATCAGACGGGCTGTAAAACTGCCTGTCACCACAGCAATATAATAAAGGATGGGGCCAATGTACCCTTGCCAATGTCCCTGGCTGGAGAAAAAAAAAGCACTGACAGTCTCCAAAATAAAAGATGACAACCACTTGAAGTTTCTCAACTGATCCATTATACACACAAGTTATCCAGAAAAACAGGCATATGCAAGTATTATAAAAGGAATGTGCTCTGTCCTGAACTATACTCTTGTATAGAAATAAAACTATAAATAAAAAAAACAAGAAATGCAATGGAGAAGAAACCATAATCCCTTTTCAAAGAGCACTAGGTACGATATTTGTATTTATGTCCTGCAGTAAATGTCTGTGGAAAATGAGAATGCATTAAGTGTTATTGTTTTATAAGCCCATTAATGCTTCGTTGAGTTCATATTTTCATCAAATATAGAATCGTACCTGTACTTTAGTGTAATGCTGACACCTCTGAACACATTCTACACAACAACAACAAATAAAAAGATATTGCTCTTATATATCCAAAAGAAAAGCTCAAGAAAAAGGGTGAAAAAAATAATAAAATCATGCATCTCTTCATACATTTATACAAAGTTTGCTAAGTCTCTGATTGAACAAAAGATATATGCCTTATAAGATAAAACTTACATACAGTGCTCAGATCTATCAAAACAAAGCTATATAAGCTTCAATATAAAATACCCACATTTTAAAGTTTTTATTCTTTCTGTATATCATTAGTTTTGTTTGCTTCATTCTAAATTATTTAGGACAACAGTGTATTCTGTGAACTTACAATTGAAATCGACGTACCAGCATGTACTAAAAGATCAGATGTGCTTAATGGTCTAGCAGGTGAGACTGACAGCTGCATGTTGGACCTCAGAAGACGCTAATATGTGACAGCAGCGAGAATGGCGGAGGATATGTGCACCTTGCTGAGCATTTGGTTTCTACAACATGTCACGACAACTCTTAGTTACGTTTGATTCATTGGAGATCCAATCCAAACTATCTGATCTCTGGTTCCTCAGTGCTGTGTAACAATGCAGATGGGATGGGCAAAAATGATTAGATCTAGGAGTGAAGATTTAAAGTGAATTCGCAAAGCTGCAAAGGATGCCAAATTTGAATTCAATGAAATTCAAATCAATTTAAGAGTCAAAACAGAAGTACTTCATAGTTCAAAAAGATTTTCATCATACGTTTGTATCATTAATTTGGATCAAACTTCTCTGCGTCTAAAAGAGCGAGATGCAGTGCTCAGGAATGGCTTTAAAAATAATGCAGCACAGAATGCCTCCTCCGCCATGCTGCCGTCAAATAAAACAGTTGCTACTGTAAACAAAAGCTTGTGATGCTTAGGGTCTTCTGATTGGTCCACTGTTTTGAAACTGACATTAACAAGCAGCACTGTGTGCAAAAGTTGAAATTCTTTTAAATTGACACGGTTTCCTAAAAAATGCAACGCTGCAATAGACGCGAAACAAGAGCGCAACAGTCATACACAACTGTCTAGCAAGTGTTTACATAGAAAAAACATCGGAATAGATTAATGCATTTGTGTGAACTGCCCCCAATTCTACATTTTATACTCTGATATTGTAAAAATATATTTTTTTTACACAAGCTGACAGAAAAACCCTAACATCAATAATTTAAACTCTACCATATTGCACCAGAAAGTTTTCAGGTAACTTAATATCCATAATATATGAACATCAAAATTAGAGTCTATAATACAGATGATAACTTAAATTAGATAAAATGAATTCCACCATACACTGGACCAAAAAAAACAATTTCACAGTTATGAAGGAACAGCAAGTAACACATCGAATTAAAAGTGTCATTTTGAAGTCGAAAGACTGAAATAGTATTTTCGAGTAAAACCTAGTCCAACAATCTTTTATTTACAACTTTTTATAGTGTGGCTCATAGAATGAAATATATTAATTGTCATTAATAACAAATTCAAAATCATTCATGTTTCCAAAAACACACCACATATTGTATGATACAGTTCAACTAGTAATAGTTCTAGCAACATCTAGTTCACAGTGTATAATACTGGTTCGTTACTGTAGGCTACCCTGTTTGAGTGTTTACTAAAACAGCCTATTGTTCTCTAATGAGATTCAATTAAACTGTTTTAGTGGTTCTGCATCAGCTCATAATTACAGTTCACTCTCTGTGATGCACAAAGTACCACCCCATGCTCTCCAGGGGCCAAAGAAACTCTCTCTCTCTCTCTCTCTCTATACAAGTCAGTTGTGTTCTCTTTGGTCTGATCATGGCGAGATGATTACGAAATGGACATTCTTAATTACAGCATACTAAATTGCCCATCTGCATAAAGGGATATACGCATGAATATGTATGCAGTTCATTGCAAACACCTAACAGAGCTTCATTGGTTTCCAAGCCACAGCAAGTCTATGCAAATGTGTTTGTTTATTTGCCTGTAACGCAATAAAAGAGAATGTAGGAGAAAAGGGAGCATTTGCCTTTTAGAAGTACTGACAGCATGAACCCAGGCTCCACTATAGCTGTGACTTTGCAGCTAAATCAAATATTAATAGCACAAACGGGAAATCAGAATGGGAATTCTCCTTGCGTTCAAGGTGATAAACTGAAGCTGTTTATCTTATTACCTGCAAGGCTCTGCCCTCCCGTCAGGCCAGGACAATTAACAACACGCACTTTTGAGGAAATAACTATTGTCCAGTGCTTTCAAAGCAATACAAACAGTGTTGTTTAGCCCATGAAGTAAGGAAAAGTTTAAGGAAAGCTTGTATTTTAAGTTTTGGATCTGCATAAATTTGTCAAATTAAGGTAGTGTGATTGAGAATGACTGAAGCATACAGTGCCAAATTCATAGTTTTGAAAGTCTGCAGCAAAATGGAAGAGAGTTCAGGGCTTTTTAGACAAGTTTAACTGATGTCACATTTTTACACATCTGTTGATGTTTCTTCAAGTTCACAAGTTTATGACATCTTGATAAGTGACAAGAACACATTAAAAATTATGTGACTACTACTTAATGGATAACAGTGAACCAAAACTCTGTGACTATGATCAACAATATGGAAACAAACACTAAAATAATTTGGTAAAATACAGCAAAGTGTACCATGTTAATATTAAGGACATTTTCTGTATTTGTTTTTCACAATTGTTTAAGCTGTTATTTCAATTACATATTAATTCACTGAGTTGCGTTTTAGAGTTGAAAGATGGCCAGAAATGTAACGGAAATAGACAGGAGGGTGGCTAACCGCACACTGATCCACTCAAGACTGAAAAATTATACAAAAACATATTTTTTTATTTTATAGATTTCATCGTACAAAAAGTGCAACGTGCGTGTGACTTAAAAACAGATGGACGCGAGTGAGCAAGCAGGTTTTTCAGCACATTGCTATCTTCAGTGCTAAAAAATAAAATCAGTTGAGTGCTATAATTTTCTCAAGATTTACATAAATGTAACATAAAAAGGTCATTTTCTGCCATGTAATAATTTCAATTTCTACATTTTTTATAATTATTACAGTAAACTAATTCTAAATTCACTGGAGGCTGCTCTCAAATATTGTAGATGTAATTAATCTAATTAAAAACTTTTTCAAATAAAATGTACAAAATACAGAGAGTTCAAAGTCTGAAATAATCTGAAAACATTAAACAATTCAAGCTTAATAAGAGCAGTGGAAGAAAAAAGGACATTCAATAAAGTGTTGCCCTGCAAACAAAATTATTTGTGCTGAACAAAAGGCCAGATTTTAGGACTTTAATATTTCGCCAGCATAAAGTCAGACAGAGTCTTCTTAAACTTCACAAAAACTGTAAAGCCCATCTACAGCAGTTCCAGTAAGTAATTCCCTTCAATCGAAGCCTTTTCCTCCACAAAGCAACTCTCTGATTAAGACTCCAGAAGTGAACAGCTCAGTCCGATACAAAGCATGTGAAGCCATTAATCTGCAGACTTTGTCCCCTGTGGTCTGTCAGCATCTAATCCCAACCGACTGATGGAAAAGATCCCATCGCGGTAATCTGATTTCAGGTCTCTCAAGACACCCCAGGATAAAATAAACCTTTCTAGAAGATTATATGCATCTGGTGAAGATCCACTGGCAGACAAAAACACTCTTTCACAAAATGCCTCCTCAAACCGAATGGAGCAGCATTGTGAAGTGTGCTATATGTGAAGAACCATTTCAGAACAGTGACAGAACCTCTATTTGGAAACCACTTAGTTGTAAGATGCTATTCAAAATCTTCTGCTACTCTCCTCATCCATTTATAAAACAGCATTTATCCCCACAGTCTCACCTTGCTGTCAGAAAGACCCTCCAGATCTGGAGAACCGGCTAAAGCCCTGACACCCTGAGGAACGACGACTGACTTCATTTCCAGCCGAAAACACCAAATGCTGTGGCCATATCTGACCAATACAGCTCTCACTGTTCATCAGTGACCAATAATAAGGGTTCTTGATGTGTAAACTACCTTGAAATTACAAGTCTGAAACGGAGAAGATTTGTGTAAGAATAATTTGGTAATGATATCGATCATAATCGAGGTTAATGGGCTAATTTTCTCTAGAGTTTTCTTAAAATTTACAACAGCAATAAAAGTCTGTGATATGTGTCCCTTCTGCTGCGACGCTATTAGAAGATTTTAAAACCTGCTTAACTTTATGTGACTTGTGAATCTCTCGATGGACACTTTAGCTTGGTTTCAAATCCTAGTGAACTGCCCAGTGGTATGTTTTATTTCAATATGAACTCATAAATGACTGATTTAGAAGACTGTACATTGACTCCAGCAGAGCTTGATACTACATATATGCAATTTCACAAATTACTAAGAAAATACCAAATTTAAAACTGAAATAATATTGTTATAAAACCATGTTCTAATAATATTATTTTGTACAAATATTTTTCAGAGTTGTGAAATAAACTAAGATTTATTTAAATACATTTTGCTAGATAATATTTCAGTCTTTCTACTTAATTTTCATATTCAATTCAACATATTACTTGCCATTTATTTTGTAATTATTATATAAATAATACGTGAAAATCTTTTTCACTGTATTCTAAAATGCATAAAACTTTATAACAAACTTGTTAAAATTACTATTATACTATTATTCAAAAGTTGGGGTTAGAAAGTTTTTTTTTTTAAGAAATCAATATTTTTATTCGGAAAGAATGCATTAAATAGTTTGAAAGTGACTGTAAAGACTTTATAATGTCACAAAATATATTGTTTCTATTCAAAGAATCCCGAAGAAATATATTACTTGATTTTTAATACAAAGATTAAGCAGCACAACTGATGTCAACATTAACAACAACAATAATAATAATAATAATAATAATAATAATAATAATAATAATACTTCAGCACCAAAGCAGCTAATTTGATTAATAATGGTTTTTGAAAATTCATATTTGCCATCACAGAAATTTGTGAAGACAATTCATAATTCACATGAATAAGATAAAAAAAAAATCTCATTTGCCACCTTAAAAAAATTCTCTGAGATTGCCATATGCTTGCAATATTGGCCAAAATAAGGTATTTTTGAAGGCAGCACTGACATGAATATGACGCCTTAAAATACTGTCTAGGTGGTAGGTAGTTTCACTAGTTTAGGTCGTGAAGACACACAGACTACTTCCACTTCTAGAGATATTATTTTCAAAAGCATTTGTCTCACTTGTTTTGCACTACCACAGTTATTTCATGAGAACTTCCATAACATCTGCAGAGAAAATATCAGGCTTCATTTACCACCTGTCACACAGAACAGTGAAATTCACAGAAATGCCTTTGCAATGTCTGCCGCTATCCTCCTAAAATGTGTTTATGACACCCCGCATCTTATGCTAAAAGTCTTAACAGTGCCGTTTGCAGACTGTGGACCTATTATTACCCATGAAGACACTGGAAAGAAACTAATGACAGACTAATGATTTCTCAAGCACATTGAGATAATACAAATCTGTTAGTGTGGCATCCATCTTACAGCAAGATACAGCTGAAAGCCTCCGTTAACATACTCAGCGATGCAACTGAAAATGCCAAACCTTCTCTCCTGGTGCAACGGCCACTGAATCCCCCTGGAGAAGGCATTGCAGATGGGTATGCTGGTGGACAATCCCGTATTTACACATTAAGTAGAGGATTTTGAGGTCTAGTGCTCTGAACTCCTGCAGCACCATTACAGCTGTCCGGGCTCTTTGTAACACACTGGCCAGCAGCTGCAGAGCTGGATAATATTACTCGATAATTGGGAGGCTACAAGCTCAAGGCCCACAGTAACCTTGTTTGACGTGCCTGAGAACATTAGAGTCAAGGTTAATAGAGTAAAAGTACTGCAAGTCTGTGGTCCATGTGTAGAGCTAGCAGGGATATTCTGAGGGTGCCTTGGTTTTGGGATGTTGTCTTGAGCGCATAAACTAAAAACTAAAATAAATAAAATCTAATGAACAAATGCTAACTAATATACAAACTAAAATAAGTTTTCATTAAACTAAATGTAAATTAAATAAAACACTAACTAATAAATCGAACTAATATACAAACTAACTACGGTAGTTTAGTAGTTTAGGATTAAACATTTTTTTAACTACTATAAATTAAATAAAACAAACCAATAAACTAATATACAAGCTAAAATAAATAATACACAACTACAACATCATTTAGGAGTTCATGATTTTATTTATTAAACTACTATAAATTAAATAAAACAAACATACAAATAAATAAAATATACAAACTAGCGTTCAAACTAAAATGTATAAAATAATCAAATACAAACTAAAACTAATAAATAAAGCCATAGTTCATGTATTGTACATGTAATTATTTCAGTTATTGCATACTGGTTTGTATTTGTTTTATTTAGATTATTTAGATTTTTAGTTTGTTTTATTTAATTTATCTTAGTTTAATAAAAAATTATACACTACTAAATTATATCAGTTTTAAATATTGATTTTAATTTGTATATTCGTTTGTATTTATTTAGTTTAATAAATACAATCACAAACTAACAAATAAACCATAGTTCAAGTATTTAATTATTATTTGTATTTATTAAACTAAAATAAATAAAATGCAAAATAAAATAAACTATGATTTTATTTATTAGTTTGAGAAAGAAAGAGAAGAAAGAAGAAAGAAAGATAAAAAAGAGAAGAAAGATAAGAAGAAGAAAAAGAAAGAAAGAAGAAAGAAAAGAAGAAAGAAAGAAAGAAAGAAGAAAAAGAAGAAAGAAGAAGAAGAAAAGAAAGAAAAGAAAGAAGAAAGAGAAAAAGAAAGAAAGAAAGAAAAGAAAGAAAGAAAATATTCATTATAACAGCCCTCACAATTATTTTCTTAATATAAAATTGCATAACTAAATAATTGAAAATAAAAATATATATTATTAAACACGGTGGAAGTGTTGGACTGGGAGAGAAGGGCAGAATTAATACAAAATAATAATATAAGTTTGTATAATATCAAAAGCAACATCCTATTTTATTACGAAGACATGGGGTTTATCAATCAAACTAGACTCATGCTGTCACTTTGACCTAAAGACAATCTTGCAACTCCCTAGATTTTAATCAGTTTACAAAGAATAACACAGAGTACGATTTAATGTATTGTGAGGCCATTAAAACAACTACTCCAGTTCATAAATAATTCAGGCATGCAGGTGGTCCCTGAATTCAGGTTCGCTGGCCAAAAATCACTCATGTCATTTCAGTTTCTAGATGAATATTGGATTACAAGGAGAGAAAGCGAGCTCGTAGTGTGGCAGTGTGGTTAGAATGTACATCTCCATAACAACAAAACCAGCCCAGGTAATTGCATTTTGGACGTGTTGTGCATTGGCTAGTACTGAGGATCTAGAAATGCTGGTTCACTCTGAACAGAACGCCTCATGCGATTAATCCCACTTCACTCAATCCATGAAACACGATTGAGACTGGCCATTTTCATCGCTGGGTACAAACTCTTTCAAGAGACACGTTCGAAGTGATCCACAAAAAGAGTTCTTGTGTAGGTCACTGCAATTAACCTTTGAGTGACATTCTGTGAGTTTAATAGCTCAGAACGCAGTAATGCTTGCACCATACCTTGAAAATTGGCAGCGTTTTATACTCCCTTAAACTTTTGGGGTTAAAAGGTGACCATGTTCACGGT
>QVTF01019749.1:0-83059 GCA_003573665.1 Oxygymnocypris stewartii | reverse complement strand
CTACGTTGTGCTATGTTGTTGAAAATGTTTTGTATGGTTGCTAGGGTGTTACTATGTGTATCCAAATGTGTTTTGAGTGGTTGCTAGGCTGTTGTTATGTGGATCCAAATGCGTTTTGGGTAGTTGCTAGGCTGTTGCTATGTGGTTCCAATTGTGTTTTGGGTGGTTCCTAAGGTATTGCTATATGGTTGCAAATGTTTGAGTGGGTGCCACATGTTGCTATGAGGTTCCAAAAGCGTTTCAGGTGCTATTTGTGGTTTTAAATGTTTTGGGTGGTTGCTAAGTTGTTGCTATGTGCTTGCAAATATTTGGGTGGTTGCTAAGGTGTTGCTATGTGGATCCAAAGGTGTTTTGGGTGGTTGCTAGGCTGTTGCTATGTGGATCCAAATGCATTTTGGGTGGTTGCTAGGCTGTTGTTATGTAGATCCAAATGCGTTTTGGGTGGTTGCTAGGCTGTTGTTATGTGGATCCAAATGCCTTTTGGGTGGTTGCTAGGCTGTTGTTATGTGGATCCAAATGCCTTTTGGGTGGTTGCTAGGCTGTTGTTATGTGGATCCAAATGCCTTTTGGGTGGTTGCTAGGCTGTTGTTATGTGGATCCAAATGCATTTTGGGTGGTTGCTAGGCTGTTGTTATGTGGATCCAAATGCCTTTTGGGTGGTTGCTAGGCTGTTGTTATGTGGATCCAAATGAATGGCTGGTTGCCAGTTTTTTCTTCAAGCACTGCAGGACAATGCATGCACTGAACCTTTAGAAGTTGGCTCAGATTATTGTGACTACTAATAATTGTTACACATGGCTTAGAAAACACCACTAACTAATTAGCTGTATCTAAGTACAACAGAAGTCAATAGGAAGAGGCAGTGTGTGTGTGTGTGTGTGTTGTGTGTGTGTGTGTGTGTGTGTGTGTGGTGTGTGTGTGTGTGTGTGTGTGTGTGGGTGTGTGTGTGTGTGTGTGTGTATGAGTGTGTGTGTGTGTGTGTGTGTGTGTGTGTGTGTGTGTGCGCGCGCGTGTGTGTGTTTGTGTGTGTGTGTGTATATATGTATGTGTGTGTGTGTGTGTGTGTGTGTACGTGCGTGCGGCGTGAGTGCGGCGTGCGTGCGCGTGTGTGTGTGCTTGCCGTGCGTGCATGTGCACGTGTTTTGTGTCCATCAGTTATTGATGTTGTGGCTGATGGGACTGAAACACAATAATACTGTCGTCCTCGCAGCATGTCATTTTCTGAAGTGCCACCAAGAAAAATAAAATCATTCTAACACAATCTGAAGCCTTTTCCAGACAACAGCAAGCCGTTGAGACCCTCGAGAAATAACAACAAAGAGAGACACTTAGAAAGGAGGATGAAAAAACTCCAAAAGTGCCCCAGTTTTCCCCTTATTCGTGTTATTGAGAGTGAAAAACAACAGCTTGTTCCGAGCAGTAAATAAAGCGAGCAGCACCTGTGTGAGGATCCTTGCTCAGCTGCACAGAGCTGCAGGCCTCGGCTGATGCTGCTGCAGTATTGAACTGTGGGAATGAGTTTCTCAGGTACACTGGATTGTTTTCACACATTCTGAACTGCAGAGATGATCATCTGAGTTTGATTTGTGTTAGAGTATCTGAATCACAGACGACCAAAAACTTGAGTTTCATTGAATAAGCCTTCAAAATTCACCATGCCATTAAATGTACTACTGTAAACGAATCACTTAATATGGCTCTTCCTCAACCTCTAGCCAAAATCTACCACAAAAAGTATCTCATAATTCCTTATTAATATAATCCTATAATAAAGACTTTATAGAAACAATTTCTAGCATGGTACAATTATGTTATCAGATGGCAACACAGGAGTTTGTTCATATATTTTCCAATTATTAAAACATAATATGGTATTATGATATAGCAGACTACATGTTTAAAACATGGTAATACTATGGTATTTCTATTAGTGAAGCATGATTTTAGTAATGCCACAGCAGTGACTGTCATTTATTGTAAAACACTGACCTCTAGTGACACTAAACTGACGTCACGCCTGTTTCACACGATGATCGGAGACTAAAGGAAACAATATATAATGTATATGTATTTCAGTCATCCTCTGTTATTTGTTACTTTCATAATCCTTTTCAAAACAATAAGCCATGAAAAAATTATTTAAGGCTGTTCCTGATGAGTGATGAGTGAGCTTTTGTATTAGAGTAATTTACAGATGCAATAATAACAATATAGAAGAACATTCCAATATGTAAGAAAAAAATTATTTCATAATTGTGACATAAAATTATGACAAAACGTCAAGATTATGACATAAATAGTATCAAATTGTAGTTTTCAAATCATAATCATAACTTAGTATGTCTTATTTTTTTGCTTTTCCTCATTATATATATAATTATTTAGTATATCCAAATGTAGACTTTCTATGTAATAACTGTGACTTAGTATCTCATAATTTAGATTTTTATTTCATAACTATTACTATCTAATATTCTTGAATTTTTATTTCATCATTATGACTTAGTGTCTCATAATTCAGATTTTAACTTCATTATTATGACCTAGTATCACACATTTTAGCTTTTTGTCATAATTACACTTTTTATTCATAATCAAATACGTATATCATAATTGTGACTTTTTTATCTCAGAAATATGACAGTATATTACAATTTAGACTTCAATTTAGACCCTTAATATCTTTTTATACTATTTTTAATATCATAATTATTACTTTGCATCTCATAATTTCAACGTTTGGTACCAACTATAACTATCTCATTTGTTTTACTTTTTTGTCTTAATTTGTATTTCATGATTATGACTTTTTATGTCCTAATTAATATTTACCAAAGCATTTTTCTTATGTAGTGGAAATGTCATACTAATTATTTTAATAATTATGACTTAAAACGGTCATAAAAATGTGAAGCTTGGGAGCTCAGACTTAAGTTTGGTCTCATTTTAAAAAAGACCAAGGGAAGATTATTGTTGACGTAAAACACGTTTAAAAAGTGAAATCAAAAATAATTTATACAGGTTTAAGTTTATGAAAATTATTTATGAATTTAGGCACTGACAGGAACATTTTTTTGTACCTAGTGCAAAATAAATATATTAAATGAAATGAGGGTGGAATATTACAATTCCAATAAAAATACACACCTGAGCCAAAATGTATGCAGTTAACATTAACACGGACAAAGTTATTATAAAAAAATAAAATAATAAATGTCCAAAGATGCCCATAAGGTTGCACAAGGGTAATACCTAACATTTACCTTTTAATGCCATAATTAGCATCTTATATCTCTAACTTATATCTTATAATATCAACTCTTTATGTATGTCGTAATGATTCTTTACCGAGGCATGTTTTGTTCTTCTCATAGATGGATATGAAGATGTTGATGTGTGGTTGTTTACAGGTGTTTCTGTGTCCACTGCCGCTCGAGGCTTCATGTGCATCTCGTTATGTGTCTGAAATGACTGTCGCTTCAATTAGAGTTCTGCATAAAAGGGATGAATGTCAAAATATTGAAGCAAAATAAATAAAAGTTCCGTCTCATTTTATTCCAAAAGTAATGATTCTCATCTAAACATAATTCAGAATTGACAATGTACACTTAATGCAAGATTAAAACTAAAAGCACTATGGTAATTAGTTGGGCATCTTATAAAGAGCCTAATGACCATAATTTCAGAAGGAGAATTCAAATCATCTAATTACATGATATTATTCACATTCATCATATTGAGGCATATTTTACAACACTTTTGCACCAGTGAAACTTCATCACTTGTTCAGAGGGAATATTTGTGCACTTTTTATAGAGCTCACACTCACAAAGAACAATACAATATTTGAGAGAACAACTTGAAAATATGCATAAAATATATATTTACAATACGGTCCCATTAGTTAACATTAATTAATGTATTAGTTAACATTAATTAATGTATTAGTTAACATTAACTAACAAAGAGCAAAACATTTGTTACAATTTATTTGTCTATTTTAGTCAATAAAATACAACTGTTTATTTATGTTAATAATTATCATTTAGTATCTCATAATTTAGGCCTTTTGTCTCATAATTATGGCTTGGTATCTCATTATTTTGAGTTTTTAATTCATAATTATGACTTAGTTATGACATAATTGAATTACCACTGTGTATGAAATGTGCTATACAAATAAACTTGCCTTGCCTTGCCTTGCCTTAGTATCTATTTTTTACTTTTCATGTCATATATTTTTTTTTTTATCTCATAATAACAACTTTAGTATCTCATAATTTTGATTTTATATCCTAATTATGAATTAGTATCACATATTTTTATGTTTGTCATAATTATAACGTTTTGTTATCATTTAACTTATCTCATAATTATGATTTAGTATCTCATAATGTAGACTTTTTTTTATTAATAATTATGACTTAATATCTTATTCTGTTACTTTTTTCTCATAATTGTATTTATTTATTATTTATCTCATAATTATAATTCTGAATTATTTTCATAATTGTGAATAAGTATCTCATATTTTAGTTTTTCATAATTATAACTTTGTTATAATTTCTACTTTTTGTCTTATAATCATGACTTAGTATCTCATATTTTGTACTTTTAACTATGATATAGTATCTCATAATTTAGACTTTTAATTTCATAATTATGACTTAGTATCTCATATTTTGTACTTTTAACTATGACCCAGCTTCTCATAATTTAGACTTTTAATTTCATAATTATAACTTAGTATCTCATATTTTGTATTTTTAACTATGATCCAGCTTCTCATAATTTAGACTTGTAATTTCATAATTATGACTTAGTATCTCATATTTTGTATTTTTTATATCACAATTATAGCTTCGTATCTCATAACTTAGACTTGTAATGTCATAATTGTGATAAAGTATCTCATAATGTTGAAATTGGCATTAACTATGATTAATACATGTATATAAGTATTTTTATCATTGTTAGTTCATGTTAACAAATGTAAACGTATTGTAAAGTTCTGATTTTCCATCACTTTTAAAGACTGTAAATTCCTGGATGTTTTGAGTTTTATGTTGAAATCTTTTGCAGCTGTTTAGCATCAAGAGTCTGTTCTCTGCTCTGATGTGTCATCTGATCTGAGCGTCCGTGCTGTGCTCCGGTGTGTGTGTGTGTGTGTGTGTGTGTGTGAGTGTGTTTGCTCCGCCGGCTCAGATTGGCTCCAGGCCATCAGTCGCTTCATCGGGGGTTGTGTGTGTGAGTGTGTGTGTGAGTGTGAGTGTGTGTGTGAGTGCGATTTCTTCGCCGGCTCAGATTGGCTCCAGGCCATCAGTCGCTCCATGGGGGGTCGTGTGTGTGTGCTCTCCTTCTCTCTGGAGTTCCTCCACTTCATCCTGCGGTTCTGGAACCAGATCTTCACCTGCGGGACACATCAGAATCGCTGTCAAATATAGAGAACGTCTAGGTTATGTACGTAACCCCTGTTCCCTGATGGAGGGAACGGAGACGTTATGTCGTGATGACATAGGGGATTTACCTGGAAGCCCAGATCATCTCTGACTTAAGAGAAAACGCCAATGAAACTGGCTTGTGTATTTTGCATACCTGAGCCACTCCCCGTGCATACGGGTATAAAAGGGCGACTGTTGCGTCTGGTTAGGTCTTACGCTGAGGAGCCGAGACGAGTCCCTAGCAACCAGTGATGGTTCAAGATTGTGGCATGGGGACACAACATCTCCGTTCCCTCCATCAGGGAACGGGGGTTACGTACGTAACCTAGACATTCCCTATCTGTCGGTCACTACGAGTCATGTCGTGACGACATAGGGGTCCTATGGAAAGAGCCACAAGCTGAACCCCGTCACAACCTTGTGGCATGCAGATGTTGACAAGCGAGCGCGTGACAGACAAATGCCATGCAAGAGTACATGACCACTGAGTACATCGCTGCTGGAGATAGCCAAGCCACTGTTCCTTTCCACATGGAAATCAGAAGGGATTTCGACCTTCAGTGAAAGACGGCTTCAGGTCTTTCCTATTTGTTGTTACAGCTTGCCGTAACGGCAGGGAAGCGAGCCTTCCAGAGAAGGGCGCTACGGAGGCCACATCCTGCCCGAAGGGAGGTAACATGTGGAGATACTGATATGGACTGGCCCAGGCTTGGGGCAGTACTACATACGACTGGACTCTGGGGCAGATCCTACCTAGGAGTAGGGAGGAGGGCTGCCAGTAGAACCTGACAGAAGCTCTGTCGAGAGAAGACATGGGTTTACCGTGAGGGAAACCTTGTGGAAGAATACACATATGGGATTACCCGAAGGGGAATCAGGCCATACGGACACCTAGCCCAGTACAGGGGTACTGCTCCACCCAGTCTGACTGCCGGGGGTGCTTGGAGGATTCCACCAGGGTTCACCGTCCGGGGAGCTGAACTGGGGGAGAAAAAAGGCGCTCGTATCCCCGGGTGAGGGGGAATGGCGCAGCAAGCGTGACACCGGCCAGTTCTTCCCACCCATTACCTGTTACCCAACACACGGGAAGAAACTGGCTCAAAGCGGAGACTGTAGAATCTTGCGAAGGTGTTCGGTTTCGCCCAGCCCGCAGCTCTGCAGATGTCTGCCAAAGAGGCGCCGTGCGCCAACGCATGGGAGGAGGCAACACTCCGAGTGGAGTGAGCCCTTACCCCCAGGGGGCACGGCTCGCCTTGAGACTGGTACACCAAGGTGACAGCCTCCACTATCCAGTGGGCCAACCTCTGTTTGGAGACAGCCTTCTCTTTCTGCTGACCTCCGTGGCAGACAAAGAGCTGCTCAGAGCTTCTAAAGCTCCGGGTGCGGTCCACGTATATGTGCAATGCTCTTATGGGACACAGCAACGCTAAGGCTGGATCTGCCTCCTCCGAGAGCAGTGCTTCCAGGTTTACCAACTGATCGCGGAAGGGCGTGTTTGGAACCTTGGGCACGTATTCAGGCCGGGGTCTCAAGACAACGTGAGAGTAGACCGGCCCGAACACAAGGCACTTTTTGCTTACCGAAAACGCCTGGAGGTCCCCGACCCGTTTGATGGAAGTAAGCGCGGTCAGGAGCGCTGTCTTAATAGACAGGAACTTCAGCTCAACTGAGTCCAGCGGCTCAAAGGGGCCCCTCTGAAGTCCAGCCAGGACAATAGAGAGGTCCCAAGAGGGCACAAGGGGTGACCTGGAGGGATTCATCCTCCTGGCCCCCTTCAGGAACCTCACGATGAGATCATGCTTTCCCAGGGACCGGCCGTCCACTGCATCGTGGTGAGCCGCTGTAGCGGCTACATACACTTTCAAGGTGGAGGGTGACAGCCTACGCTCCAACCTTTCTTGCAGGAAAAAAAGCACTACTCCAATCGTGCATCTTCGGGGGTCTTCTCGGCGAGAAGAACACCAGTTCGCGAACAGACTCCATTTCAGTGTGTAGGTTTGCCTTGTTGAAGGAGCTCTAGCCTGAATGATGGTCTCTACCACTGCTGTTGGTAGACCGCTCAAGTCTGCCGGATCCCGTCCAGGAGCTACACATGGAGGTTCCATAGATCTGGACGCGGGTGCCATATGGGGCCGAGCCCCTGAGAGAGGATGTCTTTCCTCAGAGGAATGTGCCAGGGAGGTGCTGTCGCGAGGGAAATGAGTTCGGGAAACCAGGTCCGGGTGGGCCAATGGGGCGCAACCAGCAGGACCTGCTCCTCGTCCTCCCTGAGCTTGCACAGTGTCTGTACGAGTAGGCTCACTGGGGGAAACGCATACTTGCGTGAGGCCCGAGGCCAGCTGTGTGCCAGTGCGTCTGTGCCTAGGGGGCCCTCGGTCAGGGAAAAGTACAGCTGGAAGTGGGAGGACTCGGGGGAAGCAAACAGGTCCACCTGAGCTTCCCCGAATCGACTCCAGATCAGCCGGATCGTCTCGGGATGGAGTCGCCACTCTCCGGGGAATAAGAGCTATCGTGAGAGCGCGTCGGCCGCACAATTGATCTTCCCCGGGATGTGAACTGCGCGCAGTGACTTGAACTGCGTGTGACTCTAGAGGAGGAGATGGCAGGCGAGCTGTGACATGCAGTGTGATCGTATACCTCCCAGCCGGTTGATGTACGAGACAGCCGCAGTGTTGTCCGTTCGGACTAGGACGTGCTTGCCCAACAGCAGTGGCCGGAAATGCCGTAAGGCTAAAGGCACTGCCCACAGCTCTAGGCAGTTGATGTGCCAAAGAAGTCGGGGACCTGTCCAGAGCCCCATGGCTGCCTGCCCGTTGCATGTAGCGCCCCAGCCCGTGCTGGAGGCATCTGTTGTGGCAACAGTATGCCAGGACAAATTGTTTTAGGGGCACCCCGGCCCGTAGAAAGGAAAGGTCCCTCCAGGGGCTGAGGGAGCGGCGGCACTGCTGGGTGATACCCACTCACAGTGTACCGCGGCGCCATGCCCACCTCGGGACCCGGGAGTGTAGCAGTGCGGAAGTGGTCTCATATAAAGCAATCCGAGCGGCGTGACTGCAGCTGCAGATGCCATATGCCCCAGGAGCCTCTGAAACTGTTTCAGTGGTACCACATTCCTGCCTCTGAAGGAACTCAGGCAGTTCAGCACTGCTTGGGCACATTCCTCCATGAGGCATGCCTTCATACTCACCGAGTCTAACTCCACACCGAGAAAAGAGATTCTCTGCACAGGGGAGAGCTTGCTCTTTTCCCAGTTTACCCGAAGCCCCAAGTCCCTGTGATTGCCCAACTGCTCTCTGGATTGGGCTAGGATAAGCCAATCGTCGAGGTAGTTGAGGATCCTGACGCCCACTTCCCGTAACGGGGTAAGGGCACCTTCTACGACCTTCGTGAACACACATAGGTCGTACGTAGCCAAGTCGAATTGTGCGTGTGAGCCAGCGAGACAGGCTGGGCAGCGTGAGCCACGCCTCCAGATACTGTGCAAGCGGCTCCAACGGCACAATCGACATACCTGTGGTGGTGCAGCGAAAGGGAGTGGATGGTACAGAAGGCGGTGCGTTCTGAGGCATCCTCACCGAACTCCCTGGGTCCCAAACGGGACTGGCCAGAGGTGCGTGGGGAGGAATATCGTCCCCAAACCGTACTCTGCTGGCTACTGGCAAAATGGGTTGTGGGCGAGAGTGAGGAAGCAGGACGTCGCACATTGTCGTCCCATGCACCTGAGAACCCGGAGGAAAAGAAAATTGCTCTGTGGGACGGACCAGCGAAATCACCCGGGAACTGGACGGGATGTTCGCTGCGTGAGGGGTAAGAGGTCCGTGGGGGCGTACCCGGCGGAGAGGCTCTTACTGTAACCCTCAGATCTCCCAGAGCGCCAGCCGGCGATCCTCTGCTCGCAGAGAGACCAGCACGGGTGGCGGCAGAGGGTGCCAATCCTTTCAGAAAGGAAAGGTGAGATCGCAGCGAAATCATGCTCATACGCCCAAAACAGGTGCATGAGTCATCTTTCAGTCATGAAAGCATCTTCAGCGTGTTGGCTGCCTAGACACTGAAGACAACGATCGTGTCCATCATCCGCAGACCGGAAACGACCGCAACCAGAAGGACACGGACGAAACTGCATCTTGTAAAAAGACGCGATCGTCCGTGATTTGCTCTTTTAGAATTTGCTCTCTTAGTTGAAGTGCCCAGGGGAATCGCTGATGAGAGGGATTCCACTGATCGCACCGTAACGCCAACCAGGAACAAAACAAAGATGAAAGGCTTTGTGGAGATCAGCACTCTTCTCATCCACTCGGCTCCGAAGCAAAAATCTAATCAGTGGACGCACCAGTGGACTCCTTTTATACTCGTATGCACGGGGAGTGGCTCAGATATGCAAAATCCACTAGCCAAATTCATTGGCGTTTTCTCTTAAGTCAGATAATATCGGGGCTTCCAGGTAAATCCCCTATGTCGTCACGACATAACTCGTAGTGACTGACAGATAGGGAACGCATTTGGCTTAAAGCATTTAATATGTTAATCTGGTAAAAAAAAAAAACGTTCAAACTTTTTTTTTATTCTAAAGTCAAAAATGTGGCATCAAGATTAATGAAAGAAGCGTCTTCTGCTCAGCAAGGCTGCATTTATTTGATCACCAATACAGTGAACAATTATGAAACATTATTACAATTTAAAATAACTGCTTCTGTATGAATATCTGTTCAAATATAATATATTTCTGTGATGCGGCGCTGTATTTTCAGCATCATTACTCCAGTCTTCAGTGTCACATGAGCTTCAGAAATCATAATAATATACTGCTCAAGAGTGTGCAAAATTTTGAAAAGAAAAGAAAAAAGGCAAACCCTAGTAAAAAAAATCATATGCACAATGCACATTTCTTAATATTAAGCCTAAAATGTGTTTTAGTGTCATTTCAGGATTGTCAGGATTGTATGATAGTTGAATAATATCAGTCTTTAAATGCAACATATTTAAAGTGTACATGAAGTATGCTCCACTTTGCACAGTCAAATATACTTCAGTATACCTTTAGTTGGACTTCAGCACTACTTCCGCACAATTAAAGTGCATTAAGTAGAAAATTAGTTGTTCCAATTAAGCAGACTGTAAGTGTACCCGTGTTTCGCATTTTATTAATACATAAATATAAAAATGTATTTGTAGTATACTTAGCATGAAATAATTGTATTTCAAATGTATTTAAGTATATTTTTTGTGTGTAAAAAAGGTCATTTCTTTAAAAAATGACCTACGGCAAACTTTTATTACGTAGTGTATCCCGGGTTTATCCGAGTTGTTTCTGCGGTCTGACCTGCGTCTCTTTCAGACAGAGGTCGCTGGCCAGTTGGTTGCGGTCCGTCTTGCTGATGTACTTCTGCTTGTGGAAGGTTTTCTCCAGCTCTCGTCTCTGTTCCTCAGAAAACACGGCCCGCCGCAGGATTCCCGGCCGAGACCTGGAGCTCAGCGCTGGACTCCAGAGCACAGACCCCACGGCCCCTGCAGAGACCAGACAGGGTCCCTTTTATTGATGTATGTATGCATGTATTTATTTATTCAGACACCGGGGAAAAAAACAGTGCTATATAGCACTAAAAGTGGTTCTTGGCTTGTAATCATAGGGGAACTACTTTTGGTGCTATATATCTTTAGAGGTGCTATACACCTAAGTCAAATGATGCTATGTAGAACCAGAAGAGTTGCCATATTGCATTGTATTTCTTCAACATAAATGGTTCTTGTTACAGCCCTGCCCTTCTTTATTTGTCTTTTGTTGTGAGATTGCAGGAATAGAGGTTCCTCCTTGATGGCCGGGACTTTCTCCCTTTCCCCCTTTCTCTGAACAAGAGGTAGAGAAGTATTTCTCCCATTTTGAGAGAGTTGCTACCTCACTCAATTGGCCCAGGGAGGAATGGACACTTCTTTTACAATGAGTGCTAACAGGCAAGGCTCAAGAGGTTTATTCATTACTTATTTAAGAACATAGTGCGGTGTAAGATACAGTTAAAACTTCTATTCTTCATGCTTATGAGCTAGTACACGAAGCATATCGTCAACGTTTTCGAAATTACAGCCAAAAATGATAAGCAGACATTTGTAAAGATTGCTCGAGAAAAGGAGACATGTTTGATAAATGGTGCACTTCCAAGCAAGTCAAGACTAAAGAACAGCTCAGGGACTTGATTCTCTTAGGAGTTGAAAAATTGTGTCCCAGATGTTCTGGCTACTTACTTGAATGAACAGAAGGTTGTTTGATGCCGCTGTTATGGCTGATGAGTTTGCTCATAAACTCATAAAGGGTTATATGGAAACCGTGACCCAGGAAGAAATGATCAGGGTCATAGTAAATCTGTTGTGACAGGATCTGACTCTGTTCCAACTTCACCTACTAAGCTTAATGCTGTTTCAGCTAAGGCGAATATCATCAGCTTTTATTGTAAGAAGCCAGGTCATAAGATAGCAGAGTGTTTTATTCTTAGTAAGAAAGCTAAATCTACCAAGCCAGTTGGATTGACGGTTACAAGACATTTTCCTGTAGAGGAAAGTGTTGAGAGCTTGGAGTTTCAATCTTTGAAGTTGGGAGGTAGTGATTGTTTAACAGATTATGCTCCTATTCTCCCAACTGGAGTTGTCTCAGGGCCAGACGGCTGTGTTCCTGTGAGTATTAGAGACACAGGAGCCTCGCAGTCGCTACTACTTGAGGGAACTTTACCTCTCTCTGACGAAACAAGTGCTCAAGTGCTGCTGAGAGGAGTTGAAATGGGTTGTGCCGTTGTTCCTCTACATAGTGTTGAGATAAAATCACCTATTCTGGTCAGGTAGTGGTAAGTGTGCAACCATATTTGCCAGTCGAAAGGAGTTTCCTTCATTTTAGGCAATGGTTTGACTGGTGTCAGAGTCACACCTAATCCCCAAGTTATTGCAGTGCCTGAGATAAGTGGGAGCTCTGTTCTGTCTCAGCCTTTTCCTGATGTTTTCCTGTGACACGGGCTATGTCTAAACAGTCTCTTAAATAGAGTATCACAGGCGCGGCCAGGGCTGGACTGGGACAAAAAATTTTGGCTTTTTTTTGGTCCAGGCGGCCCACCACCACTTCGAACTATATATATATATTCAAGAAGAACATATACCGGCCCGATAGTGCGTCGGCCCACCGGGAAAATTACCAGTCCAGCCCTGGGCGCGGCCAATGATCAGCAGTGGAGTCCCGCCCATCAAGGAGGAGCCTTTATTCCTGCAATTTCACAACAAAAGAGAAATAAAGAAGGGCAAGGGGCTTAACAGGTTCTTTGTATGGGAGCCGTGCTATGTAGCTCATCAGTCATGCCAAAGAACCAGTGAAGAACCATACAGGAGCCTAACAGGTTCTGTATAGTAACGGTGCTATATAGCTCATCAGTCATGCCAAAGAACCAGTGAAGAACTATACAGGAGCCTAACAGGTTCTGTATAGTAACGGTGCTATATAGCTCATCAGTCATGCCAAAGAACCAGTGAAGAACCATACAGGAGCCTAACAGGTTCTGTATAGTAACAGTGCTATATAGCTCATCAGTCATGCCAAAGAACCGCTGAAGAACCACTGAAGAACCATACAGGAGCCTAACAGGTTCTGTATAGTAACGGTGCTATATAGCTCATCAGTCATGCCAAAGAACTGGTGAAGAACCGCTGAAGAACCATACAGGAGCCTAACAGGTTCTGTATAGTATCGGTGCTATATAGCTCATCAGTCATGCCAAAGAACCGCTGAAGAACCATACAGGAGCCTAACAGGTTCTGTATAGTAACGGTGCTATATAGCTGATCAGTCATGCCAAAGAACCGCTGGAGAACCATACAGGAGCCTAACAGGTTCTGTATAGTAACGGTGCTATATAGCTCATCAGTCATGCCAAAGAACCGCTGAAGAACCGCTGGAGAACCATACAGGAGCCTAACAGGTTCTGTATAGTATCAGTGCTATATAGCTCATCAGTCATACCAAAGAACCGCTGAAGAACCGCTGGAGAACCATACAGGAGCTTAACAGGTTCTGTATAGTAACGGTGCTATATAGCTCATCAGTCATGCCAAAGAACCGCTGAAGAACCACTGAAGAACCAAGATATGGTGCTATATAGCACTTAAAGTGGTTCCCTATGATTACGAGCCAAAAAAAACACTTTTAGTGCTATATAGCACCTTTTGTTTTTAGAGTGTAGGGAATGTACAGGATGTATCATGTAATTTGTTATGTAATGTCTTAATTGATAAGGAGATAAAATATTTGTTATAACTTAAATATTTTGTTATTTAATGTAAATAAATACTTTTAAATGCATCTATTTATTTATTGTTTTTTGATAGGGAATGTATAGGATTTATATATAAATATGTTCAAAAAAGAAAAACAAGACCTCTGTAACAATATTTGTTTGTTGTTAGTTTGTTGGGGTGTTTCTATTTATTTATTTAGATAGATAGAAATCTAATAGAAATGTAGATAATTAATTAGAAATAAAAAATAGGATTTATCACTGCTAAATATTTGTATTTTATTATTTTATTTTATTTAAATATGACCTCTGTAACAATATCTTTGTTGTTAGTTATTGGGGTGTTTGTATTTATTTATTTAGGGAATGTTTAGGATTTAGGACTTCTAAAGGTATTTTTATTTCAATTATTTATTTTATGGAAAGCAAAGTTATTTATCCTAAGGGTATAAAAATATGTCTGGGGTGAAATGAGAAACATGGCCTCTATTTGGTTATAAGTATGCTTGATTTTATGCGTTTGCTAATTTATTTTTATATATTTTATAAAGATTTATAGGATTATAGAATTTAAAGGATTTTGCCCCTCTAAGGTTATTTTTATTAAATGCATTTTTATTTATAAAATGTATAGGATTTATCCTACGGGTATAAATGTATATGAAAAGGTAAACATTTATTTATTTATTTTCTAATATAAGATTTCACAAAAACAGATAATACATGACCTCTTTAATAATATTTTTGGTTTATTTATTTATTTATATTAAAGAATGTATAGGATTGATCCCTGCTGAGGTTATAAAATATATCCATTTGTGGCTAAATATTCGTTTAGTGATTATTTAATTGTGTTACATTTCAATTTCATATACTTTTCGGGATAGCAACAATCTGACTTTCCGTGATTCTTCAGAGCCATGTTTTCATTAGAGAACTAAACTTTAAAACACACACACACACACACACATAAATGAATGACTAAAACTCTCTGAACACACTCAGCGATGCCTTTTTAATGTGCTGGACAGATCTCCAGAGCGGCCACCGTCAGCGGCGTGAGTAAGCAGGTTAGTCACGCTCTCCGCTCACCATTGAGTCTAAATAGTTTCCACTTAAACGCCTTATTAAAGGGTCAGCTGACCCTCAGCCCCGCCCACACGCCCGCAGCAAATGATGCATATCTGCTCTCAGTGTCTGCTTTCAGAAGATGGACGCATCTCATTCTCTGTGCAGGGAGATGAGCTGGAAAAAGTCTATAAAAGTCATTTCTATTGAGGGCCTCATGTCTACGGGGGCCTGAAGCGGACAGAATGGACGGATGAGGAGGGGAGGGGGGCTTTTAGAGCTACGCTTTTCATTAGCGAGAACAAAAAGGCCGGAGAAGTGACTGCGATTAGCGAGCGATGCCGGGTCAGCGGCGGGGTCGCATGTGTGCGGTCGCTCTGAATGCCACGATTGGTCACGGAGAAGAGTGCCAAGAGCGCTGTGGGAAAGTGTCAAGACACTAAACTGTTTCAGGGAAGCTTTTGAAACAATCTGACAGATCCGGGTTTGTTGAGAGCCCCAATGGAAGAGACTCGAGCCCGGCTCACACTGTGCGATTTTGGCCACGATCCGGTCGTCTTAGACAAATTTAGAAAATCCTAAAAGATTCCTGTAATCCACGGCTAAAATCTGTCGCTGGTTTGACATGTTCACCGACAGCCGATTAATGGATGTTGCGATCAAATTTCACCTCTTTCATTTCACTCTGGTGTCAGAAGATTTAGCGCACAATCCTGCAGTGTGACATCTCCTACAATGAACCTCAAACCGTCTTCGTTTTTCAAGACGAGCTATGAGCAGAATTAATTCTAGAGAATTACTCTATCAGCCATAAACTCCGTCATTCGTCTGATATTGTATTTTCTATCTAAACACTGGTTGCGCTGCTGTTTACATGTTTCGTGTAGAGCTGCATACAGTATTCTTCTTAAATACGCCGGTATTGCCGCCGTTCGTATACTTCATGATAGCCACAGATCGGTCCCGCGTGCGACGCCGCTCGCAGTCACTGGGCGTGACGAGGTGATCATGTCACACTCCAGACAGGTTTTCTTGCACACACACATTTTAAACTCGTCTTGTCTGTCGTACAGTCTGACATTAATGATAACAGATCCCACAGTGTGACATGATCATCATGTTCATACAGTCTGACAATACAATCCTAAAGGACTTTCAAAAATCGCTCAGTGTGAACGCGATAAAGAGTCGGTGATAAAGATGTCGCTGAATTCACTTGCATGCTTTATTTACAGGCGTACTCATAATAATTTACATTTACATATTTAGCAGACGCTTTTATCTAAAGCGACTTACAGTGCATTCAGACTATACATTTGTATTGTCAGTACATGTGTTCCCTGGGAATCGAACCCACAACCTTTGCGCTGCTAACGCAATGTGTGTGTGTGTGTGTGTGTGTGTGTGTGTGTGTGTGTGTGTGTGTGTGTCAGTGTGTTTGTGTGTGTGTGTGTGCACGTGTTGTGCGTGCGTGCGTGTGTGTGTGTCTTACTACAGAACCGAGGCGCAGACACTATCACAGGTCCAGGTCCAGAGCAGCGGGGCAGAGAAACACCGGTCATGATAACTGGAGACGGATGAGTACAAACAGAGCTTTCATTACATTACATCTCATGAATCTGCAGCTCAAACATCATGTGTTCAACGTGTGGACACATTTAACTCGATTTATACATTCCTCGATAAAACTACGATTAAATACATGTTCTTCAGACAGTGAAAAACATCACGTGCAGAATACAGAAAGTCCACTGAAGACATTTTGAGCTGAACATAATTCCATACTGTTCTGTGAGATATTTATAAATTATTATATTCTATACTATTATTAACACGTGAAAATAGTCAATAAATAATGATTATACATGTCTAGATGTTATAGTGACAGTGTGCAGAATGTTCTGTATTCATCTGATTAGATTTTGAAAGTAGCTAAACAACAAGGCAGCATGAAAATAATATTTATGCAATGCGGAATTATGTCCATATATGTTAAAAGTAAATCATTTAACAACATAATATATGTGGGTAATTGCATTCTGGAAAATGAAATTAAACATGTAGGTTGTCAGTGTTATGATTGGAAGTGTGATATGCATTATTAAAAACTACTTTAAACAATATTTTTCTAAATCCAGTATATTAATAATTTAATTAAAGCCTTAATATACATTCAAATATATTGCAATATATAAACTACATGGAATATTTAAATTAATTAAATTAAAATTAATTTAAAATTAAATTAATTATATATATATAAACCTGAAATCCTAATTCTAATATTTTTTCTTGGTATTTAACAAAGAAATACATGTCGGAACATTATATGACAATTAAAAATAAATAAATAAACATAAAATAAATATTATAAAACCAGTCACCCGCATCCTATATTTGAAGGGAAAGAATAATGAATTAATAAACAAACAAATAAATCATATTTCCAGTGAACAATAACTGTCAGTGCTGTTTGTAATCGTAGATGTATTTTCAGAAAGATATTGAGTCTGAACTGATCAAAGATTTTCATTTAATTCAAAATTAATTTCATTTATTTTAATGATGTTATAAGAATGTTAAACTTTACATTATTATCATAGTTATCTAAAACCAAAAGCATAATACACATTTCCGTTACTTGTAATAAAATAGTTTTTAAAGTTAAACTTATTTCAGCTAGCTGCCAAGGCAACATTTGATTTAATTGAACTTGATATATTAAAATAACAAAATAAATCTGAAATAAAAATGTATAAAACTTTTTTTCTTTTTTTCTTACAAATATACAAAAAATGTAAGAAAATTAAGTTTAAAAAATAAATTATAAAAATGTAAAAAAAAAAAAATTCAATATGAATAAAATTTATTGAACTTGATATATTAAAATAACAAACTAAAACAATTACAAAAATAAAAATAAAAAATGGCAAAAAATACTAAAAACGAAATAAATTCAAATGAAATCAGAAAATATAAAAACACATTTATAATATGAATAAAAGTGCAGCACCCGCAGGTGAACGCATCTGTTTCCTCTCAGGTGGTGTTACCTGACGGTGTCTTCAGACCACGAACACCTGGCGCAGGTGAGCTCAGCAGGTTCTCCATCAGAAAACACTTCCCAGAATTCCCGAATCCCGCCGGAGGAAAGCCAGCCATGTCCTTCAGGCTCCTGGTCAGGAAGAGTTTCTCCCTCTCGTGTGAGAGTTCACTTCATTAAAAAGCACAAAGAAGACAATCCGGCGCGCTGTGATTGGCTCTCTCTCTGTGGGACGGAAGGTGGACCCCTTCATTCATGATGTCAACGATAGACACTGGAGACAATGGACTCGCACTCGCACACAAACACAGTAAACAGTCATGTGTTTTTCAGCGCTGGCCATTGAGACAAGCAGTCTATCAATGTGGACTATATTTCTTTACTTTATTGTTGGCCGTCCTCACAGCTGCGCACAATGAGAGCTTGTCTGCAATCAACAAGAGCAATAATTAATGCTTGTGTGAAAATCACTCAAAGCTTTGAAGAAAACGTCCTGATTTCATTTCACCCTCAAATCAGAAGAAATAAATAAGAAAGCAGATTTAGCATGAAGCCTAATGTTAGTAAGATTAAGCACATTGCACTAATTTAATCAAAAATGATTAATAATGCTGTTAAAAATTATGATATAGTATTTAAAAAATTTGACCAAAAATTTTATACTAAATTACATATTTTTAAATTATTTTATTTTAAATAATTTGACTCAACAAATTATGGTATTTCAGTATTCAAACTTAAAAAGCTTAATTTTCTTGATACAAAATATTATTTTTATTATTATTATTATTTTGGGGTAAAAGATGAAAAGATCCAATCAAATTTTAACATATGATTCTTTTCTTAAAAATGAAACATGTTACCCTCATTAAATAAAGACATATAAAATAAAATATCTTTACCATTACATAATGTGAGGAAAAAATGGTGATATATAATATTTGAATTAAATGTCATGCCTTTAGATTATGGCAAATTACATTTTTTTAAATCATTGTATTTATTACACATGTTATGGCATAAATGATGGTCTAATGAGTTTGAGAATTACACAAAACAGACTTTAAAAATGCTAAATTAAACATGAAAAGATGAAGTTTTAGCATCACCAGAGTTATTTTCTTAAGATGAAATCTCATTAGCATTACCATAATGTCAACAATAACGATGTTTGGTATTTAAACCGTAAATGTCATGCTCTTGTTGTATTTGCTGTGCTGCCGTTAATTTATGCCAAATTACATGAAAAATCTTTGTGTTTGTAATAATACATCTAATTTGTATTGAGAATGACAAAAACATAAATATTTTTGATGCCAAATATTATAATTATTTTAGGATAAACGGATATTTAAATGTCCTCGAAATTAAAAATGTATTTTTATACATGAACCACAAAAAAAACTATAATGCAAAATGTATATGTATATATATATGGAATTTCATATTACATTATTTTGAGTGTATAACTCATGATTGCTCAGAAACAGTCCACATATTTATTTCTAATAAAACAGCATAAATATCACTCAGCATAAATAAGGGTTTGCATAACCCTTCACTGAAAAACTTGATCCATTTTCACTCTGCAATAGTTTGTTATGCACAGTTATGCACATATTCATAAACGAAATTCAGTCCCAAAAGTGTGTGAGATATCTAAATATATGGTTTTTGCACTAATATAGCGTCATAGATAATCTTATAGGAGTATTTTAACACCTAATGGGACTCCATCCAAACCCGGATCCCCAAAAAAAGACTCTTATGTCATGAAAATATTATTGCAAAATATATTTTTTAATTTTGTGCATATGTCTTCTGGGTCCAAACGCCCGGGACAGTGTCTCTGTGGGAGCAGAAGTGTGCTGGGCTGTAAACAGGCATGTCCCAGCGCAGGGGGGACCGGGGCCAGTCTTTTGGGGGAAACATCACCTCATGCTGGGCTTGCTAATCGCCGCAGACAGCCGCTCTCTTTGTCCCCTCGACACAGAGCCAAAGGGCACATGTAATCAAATTTGCAGTTTTATTGGCCTCGCTGGTAGCGGGCAGGATGAATATGTAATGTGTGTTATAGATCAAGAACTTGTGACTAATCAGACGATCATCAAACGTCGAAGCGATTAGTGTGACGAGGAACAGTATTAAACCCAAGCTGGTGCACCGACATGGAGACGTTCAATTACAAAATAAAAGCCTTGAGATGTTATTCATGAAGCATCTTACAATTTCTCCAAAAGTTATTGATAATTGCAAATTATGCATTTTCCATAACATGCATTTTTTGGATGCATCTTTAGAGAAATTAATTTAACATAAATGACCTCGACACATGCAGGCAAAACGTGATTCTTGCTCTTCAGAATTATATCATTGTTTTAATATTTTTAATAAAATATATTTATAATTTTAAAGTAATTTTTTTGGGCCAGTGAGAGGTTAAAAACCAGTAAAACACATAAAAATACTAAATAATAAATCAATGTTTACATGTATATATAATTAGCATGTATGTGTATATGTGTGTCTAATATATGTGTGATAATAATGTGCAATAATTTGACTATATATTTTGTGAAGAGACGGGATGCTTGTTTATATGTTAAAATATGGATAAATATCCAAAATAAATAAAGAAAAAATTAACATTTAATTGTAAATATATATGTAAGTATATATAAGTTTATATAAAAAGTATGTATATCTTTTTATGGAACTAAATATGCATATATAAAATAAATAATGCATAATTAAACACATAATTGTTTTTTTTTTATTAGATGTATTTTATATATTTGACCATATTACTAAAATAAGTAAAATAAATGGTTTTATCTAATTTATAAATATATTTTGTGGGGAACTGAACATGTATACGTAAATAAATTAAGCATAATTAAACATAATAGTATTTTTTTATATTTATTATTTTACTAGATAACTAAACATTATATATATATATACATATATAAAGTTTTGTTTTGCGCTTTTAAATGATTTGTTTATATAAGCATATGCATTTATTTGACTTGTTGTGCAGAATTAAGTCAGTAAAGCTGTTTGAAGCTGTTTGAAGCTGTTAGTGGTTTTCAAGGACCTCACAGAGAGCTCTCGACGCTGTGCTCCGGGCTCTTCACTCGCTGAATGACGGCCCCTGACGCATCTGTGCGGCTCTAATGAAGAGAAACCTACAATTGAGCTTCACATCACACTAATGGTGCACGGCCTAACTCTAGGCCAAATATAGAAGCAAACACACAATTATATAGTAGAAACATTTATTATTTACAGCCCAAAAACAGACAATAATACACTTACATCTGGAGATCTTTCTTTACTAAGTATATCTAAATAGAAAATAATATTCTTTACAATTATTTCATCTCTATGTACAACAATCAGAGTGCATCTCAAGAGCTCTGTGTGTGTGTGTGTGTGTGTGTGTGTGCGTGTGTGTGTGTGTGTGTGTGTGTGTGAGAGAGAGAGAGAGAGAGAGAGAGAGAGAGAGTGTGTGTGAGAGAGAGAGAGAGAGAGTGTGTGTGTGTGTGTGTGTGTGTGTGTGTGTGTGTGTGTGTGTGTGTGAGAGAGAGAGAGTGTGTGTGTGTGTGTGTGTGTGTGTGTGTGTGTGTGTGTGAGAGAGAGAGTGTGTGTGTGTGTGTGTGTGTGTGTGTGTGCGTGTGTGTGTGTGAGACCCTGGAGCACAAAAGCAGTCATAAGCAGCACAGGTATATTTGTAGCAATAGCCAACAATAATTGTATGGGTCAAAATTGATTTTTCTTTTATGCCAAAATCATTAGTATCTTAAGATCATGTTCCATGAAGATATTTTTTAAATATCCTACTGTACATATATAAAAACTTAATTTTTGATTATTAATATGCATTGCTAAGAACTTAATTTGAACAACTTTAAAGATGATTTTCTCAATATTTAGATTTTTTTGCACCCTCAGATTCCAGATTATCAAATATTGTCGGATCATAACAAACCATACATCAATAGAAAGATTATCTACTCGGCTTTCGGGTGATGCATGAATCTCAATTATTTAAAAAATGGACACTTATGACTGGTTTTGAGCTCCATGGTCCCAGGGTTAAATAGAAACCGGTCTCCAGAGCGAAACCATGACGCACTGGATAATTATCCAAGTCTGCAACTAAATGCCATTGTTACAGCTTTAACTGGCGTGCTGTCGATTTCATCCGAGGGTCCTAACTTCAGCATTTGTGGTGTTTCCATTTGCGCGCGGCGGCGGTGATGTGCAGGTCTTTCTTGAGCCACGGGAACAGACTGGACAGCTGGATGGAGCCGGTGGCGCGCATCGTGCCCGTGACGAGGTAGAGCTGCGCGCGGCCGGGGCGGACCAGCGTGTGCGCGCAGCGGAGGTTGATGAGCAGCCAGCGCTGGAGGAGGCTCACGGTGTCGTAGGGGAGCAGCGGGCCGCGCTGGATCAGCTCCACCGGGCCTTCCACCGTCAGCTCCGGGTCCGCGGAGGGCAGGCGGCGCCGAGAGATCTTGGCTTTGACGGCTGCGGGGAGAAAACACGGTGAGTCGACGTGTCCCAAAAGTTCCTAAACCACATCACAAGGCTCTAACCTTCAACCAAAACGATTGATATGCACAGACGATAATAACCGCTTACCGAAGTCGCTGAAGCACAGCGCGTCCAGCACGGTTTTGAGAGACGGCGCTTCCTCCACAGACGGACAGCTTTGACACACCGGCTGAGGGAAGTCTGTCCAGACAGAACATATACCGTTAAATCAATACATTTACATATGTGACCCTGGAGCACCAACCAGGCATACGGGTCACTTCTGGCAAAATGAGGTGTATACATCATCTGAGAGCTGAATGAATAATCTGTCCATTGATGTGTGGTTTGTTATTATAGGACGATATTAGGCTGAGATACAAAAATATGGAATCTGAGGATGCAAAAAAAATCACCTTTAAAGTATGATATTTTTTTATGTGGAGAAAACCATTTCAAAATTACATTTTAGAATAATTGTAATGGTTTCTGTTATAATTTGTGTTCTGAGAAAATTATTTAAAAATACATGTATATATATTTTTGTATAATTATATTTTATCTATCTATCTATCTATGTAATAATAATAATAATAATAATAATATCAATCAAGATGCTTGAAAATTTCCTGCAATTTAGTCAAAATGACTTTTTAAATGTCACAAACATCATTTTTTAGAACATTAATCATTTAATTAGTGCTTGCAAACAATTAAGCGCATCCAAAATAAAGGTTTTTGTTTGCATAATATGTGTGTGTTGTGTATATTTATTATGTATATATAAATAACCACACAGGGTATAGAATTTTAAATATTTACATGTATAGCAATACATTTATATATTTATATTCTTATATTTTATATTATACATTTAATATATAAACATAACATATAAATATATAAATGCCTGCGTGTGTATTTATATATACATAATAAATAAACACAGCACACATATATATTACGTAAACAAAAACTTTTATTTAGGATGCGATTAACTAAATTTAAAACATTACAAATTTAACTAATATCAATAAAGATGTTGGTTAACAATTCACCGCAATTTCCTTTTTTAATTTCTCTATGTATGTTTTATGTAACGTACATTATTTTTCATGACATTTTAGTAAATGAATATTTTTTGTGTTCTAATAATTCCAGTGTTTATCTATAATGATTGCTCTATGATGTGTGAAATGATCTGTTCTCGTCTGTCTCCGTGTGTGAAGGTCACAGGGCCTCACCTTTGGAGAAGGCGCTGATGTGTTTGGGCAGCGGCGTCAGACACGTGTCGTCCTGCGCGGGGAATCGATCACAGTCCAGGGCTCCGGGCCAGACGAGTCCGTGACAGGCCAACACAGGAGCGCAACTGTCCCTCACGGCCGCACACACGCTCCGGCACGGCTGGATGAACCTGCGGACGCAAGCACGGCTGAGTTTAGAGAGAGTCCTTCAGCCGATGCTTGTCTGGCACACTGTTACAACACATCTCTCCCAGACATAACATATCTCCATCAGGTGTCATCAGTAACCTTTTCAAAATAGACAATCATTCATTTACTCTTTTTTGGGGTTTTGGAAAAATGTGTAAAAATTAAGGATAAAAATTAAGGAAATATTTATGTAAATTGAAGGATAATTAAGGTAAAAATTAAGGAAAATATTGTCAAAATTAATGATATTTAAGGTAAAAATGAAGGAAAAGTGTGTAAAAATTAAGGATAATTAAGGTAAAATTTAATGAAATATGTGTTAAAATTAAGGTAAAGTGTGTAAAAATGAAGGATAATTAAGGTCAAAATTTAAGAAAAGGTGTGTGAAAATTAAGGTTAAAAATGAAGGATAATTAAGGTAAAAATTAAGGAAATTAAGGATAATTAAAGTAAAATTAAGGTAAAGTGTGTGAAAATTAAGGATCATGTGTATACTGAATTATCATATTTCTGCAGTCATAAATGTTTATATATCTTTCCCCCGCTATTGTAAATGTAACACTTTATTTGAATAGTCCACTTTAGACGTTCTACTAACAGCACGTAGCTTTGTCACTACATGTCTACTAGCAGTCATTAGACTGTCTGCTTCATATCTGCTAACACACCACATACTGACTGTGAGAAACATTGCAAGTATGTGTCAGCTTCTTCTACGAACCCTAAACCTACTCTACTGAGACTTAGACATGTAGCTGCAAATGAATGAGAATCAGTTGACGTAGTTACAAAGTTACTTCTAGTTAGTAGAATGTCTAAAGTTGACTATCGAAATAAAGTGTAACCATTTTAAACGGTTTGATCATATTCTAGGGTTACAATCATGCATAAAAACCTTAAAACAACACTGATAGTAATACTGAGATAAAAGACCAAAAAAATTCGTATTTAACTGTGTTGTAACATATATCGTCAATTTGTTATATTAGTGCCATTACGATATCAATATTGCAACATTTGAACTTTTAATTTAGTGTCATTGCAACATTTTATTGCAATCTTCACTCACAGTCTTCCACTGGTGGTGGTTCAGGAGAGACCCCCCCCCCCCACACACACACACACACACACACACACAGACACACACACACAGACACACACACACACACACACACACACACACACACACACACACACACACACACACACACACACACACACACACACACACACACAGACACACACACACACACACCCACACACACACACACACACCCACACACACACACACACACACACACACACACAGACACACACACAGACACACACACACACACACACCCACACACACACACACACACACCCACACACACACACACACACACACACACACACACACACACACACACACACACACATGATTATAAAGAGCTTTGAGTGTACAGCAATACACAATAAAGCACTATATAAATGCATCATTCATTCAACTGAAAGGGACAGTAATCAGACTGTCTGTAACTAAATGAACAATTGAAGACATTAGAAACATAGAAAAGCATTCAAATGTAATCAGTACTTTAGTAAAGTAACTGAAATAGATGCACTATTTTAAATAGGGTAACTTGTAATCTGTAACCTATTACATTTACAAAGTAACCTTCCCAGCAATGCATTTAAATAACAGTGACTTGTCTTGACAAAAAACACAATGAATCTCCTCCAGGCCCTCGTCAGTGACAAACTCGTCTTCAGGGAAAGCTGCTGTTGTGATGCATTGCGCAATGACGGCATTTTATAATCATGATGCACAATTGTGTCACAACATCAAATCCCAGCAAAAAATGCATTTTATATATATTCATTTAGATCTGTTTGTAAAATAATATGCACAATATAATATACAAAATAAGTGTATTTTGAATACATTGAATAGTAAACTAGTAAAACTAGTAAAAATCCTCTTTCAAGGATTTCTGTAGTCTTTGAGCAGTGTATTAGTAGTTAGTGTGCTAAAAGTGCAGTTTGTATGTTTATATGAAATACATTTTTTACCTGTATTTTAATGAAGCATTGTGTTTTCAGGTTACAGAGTGATGATGTCCTGGAGAATTACTAGACTGGTATATTTGCAAGTTTTCTTACAGTGTACCAACCGATCAACAACCGCAGGTACAAGCTACTAACACAGTGTTTCATAAATGAACACGTATTATTATTACATTGAACAATTGCAAATATCACATGATGCGTGTACTGCAAGGCATCTTTGGTTTCCTCGTTTGTGTAATTCGGATGTGTCACTAATCAAAACTTGCTGAAAGTTGCCAAATGCATTTTTTTAAAGTTGCTAGGTGCTTTTGGAAGAACAAGCTGCTACGGTAGTCTAACTTTTAAATTGGTAAGTCGGCCACACTGTGACCTCGTCTGAATCCTCAGCACGTACCTGTCGAGGCAGACGGGAGCGAGCAGCGAGCAGATGAAGGCCCGGGCCTGCGGATGACAGCCGGTGTGAAGCAGCGTCCTCCATTCGTCCGAGCGAGGAACCGCTTCCTCCAGACTGCTGTGGCCCAGCAGGTTCGGCAGACGCATCTCCGAGTACGGCACGTCCTTGCAGACGCTCATCTGCGGCGGGACGGGGATGCAGCGTGTGGTCTGGCCCAGGTCGAAGGCCCCGGAGCGGGCCGCCAGAGAGACGAGGAGCAGCAGGAGAGACAGATCCATGATCCTGACGGTGAGTGATGCAGGAGCTGAGCCGGCTCGGGCTTTATATAGAGGAGGACAGATGTTATCAACGACACATCAGAGAGAGACGCAGACAGGAGATAACGGTCCAGACGGGGGACATTACACAACTATCAAAGAGAGACACACACACACTTAAGCTGCTGACAGAGACAACTCCACCAGAACAGTTACAGCTGCATCCAGATCACGTCACATGATGAACATTATATTAAATATTAATATCACATCTGAATACACAGAACAGTTACAGCTGCATCCAGATCACCTCACATGATGAACATTATATTAAATATTAATATCACATCTGAATACACAGAACAGTTACAGCTGCATCCAGATCACGTCACATGATAAACATTATATTAAATATTAATATCACATCTGACTACACAGAACAGTTACAGCTGCATCCAGATCACCTCACATGATAAACATTATATTAAATATTAATATCACATCTGACTACACAGAACAGTTACAGCTGCATCTATACGTCACATGATAAACATTATATTAAATATTAATATCACATCTGAATACACAGAACAGTTACAGCTGCATCCAGATCACGTCACATGATAAACATTATATTAAATATTAATATCACATCTGAATACACAGAACAGTTACAGCTGCATCCAGATCACGTCACATGATAAACATTATATTAAATATTAATATCACATCTGACTACACAGAACAGTTACAGCTGCATCCAGATCACCTCACATGATAAACATTATATTAAATATTAATATCACATCTGACTACACAGAACAGTTACAGCTGCATCTATACGTCACATGATAAACATTATATTAAATATTAATATCACATCTGAATACACAGAACAGTTACAGCTGCATCTATACGTCCAGATCACCTCACATGATGAACATTATATTAAATATTAATATCACATCTGACCACACAGAACAGTTACAGCTGCATCTATACGTCCAGATCACCTCACATGATGAACATTATATTAAATATTAATATCACATCTGACTACACAGAACAGTTACAGCTGCGTCCAGATCACGTCACATGATGAACATTATATTAAATATTAATATCACATCTGAATACACAGAACAGTTACAGCTGCATCCAGATCACTTCACATGATAAACATTATATTAAATATTAATATCACATCTGACTACACAGAACAGTTACAGCTGCATCTATACGTCCAGATCACCTCACATGATGAACATTATATTAAATATTAATATCACATCTGACTACACAGAACAGTTACAGCTGCGTCCAGATCACCTCACATGATGAACATTATATTAAATATTAATATCACATCTGACCACACAGAACAGTTACAGCTGCATCCAGATCACGTCACATGATGAACATTATATTAAATATTAATATCACATCTGACTACACAGAACAGTTACAGCTGCATCCAGATCACGTCACATGATAAACATTATATTAAATATTAATATCACATCTGACTACACAGAACAGTTACAGCTGCGTCCAGATCACGTCACATGATGAACATTATATTAAATATTAATATCACATCTGAATACACAGAACAGTTACAGCTGCATCCAGATCACTTCACATGATAAACATTATATTAAATATTAATATCACATCTGACTACACAGAACAGTTACAGCTGCATCCATACGTCCAGATCACTTCACATGATAAACATTATATTAAATATTAATATCAGTCAAGATGTTGGTTGAAATCTGCTGTGATTTCTTGTGACTTGGTCAAAACCCTGCCTAAAAGTTTTGTGCATTTATTATCTTTATCATATTTTATGTGCATTATGCATCATACTCTTTCAAAAATATTTGTGCAAACATAATTTTTGTGAATTTTTCAGTGCGTGATTAATGTATAAATTCAGATCATTTGAGATGATAAAGCTGAACAGTAAATATTAAAATCACTCAAGAAGTTGGTTGAAATCTGCTGTAATTTCATCAAAAACACTGAAATATTAATACATTTTGTAACATTATAGTGCATCATATGTTTAGGTCATTTATAATAAAACTGAATTATAAATAATATTAGTCAATATGTTGGTTGAAATGTGCTGCAACTTCTTCCAAAACACTGTACAATATTTGAGAAAAACATTTTCGTGACAATTTAATAATAAATTAAATAGTAACAAAATATATGTGCAAATATATATTTTAGGTCATGATTCATTTAAATGTTCAAATGAATAAATCGGCCAATAAATAATAATAATGTCAGTTATTAATTTGTTGGTTGAAATCTGCTGCAGTTTCCTGCAATTTAGTCCAAACTACTGTCTACAATGTTTGTGCAATCATAATTAATATGTCACATTTTGGTGCATGATTTAAACATTCAGATCCGTTCAGATTCGAACGATTAATAAAGATAATATCAGATCAAATATTGAAATGTGCTTCAGTGTCCTGAAACTTAGTCTCTCTAAACTTCATTACATGTATTTGAATAAAATCTTTCTGCAATCTTAATTTTTGTGACGTTTGATATTTTATGACATGATTCATTTATATGTTTGAATCATTTATAATAAAACTGAGTGATTAATAATAATAATAATAATCAAGATGAAGTCTGTTGCACTTCCCCGTCTGCAATTTATTTAAAATTACTCACATTTCATCTCACATTTATTCAAAATAAAATATGTGTGCAATCATAATTGTGACATTTCAGTGCTTTATTTATGTTTAGATCATTTATTATTAAAACTGAATGATGAATAATAATACCAATCAAAGATTGCAATTAAATTTTTAAGTCAAAAACAGTCAGAAAACATATTTTTGTGATATTTTTCAGTACATAAATATAATTTCATCAAAATGCAAGTTTGTTTGCAAAGTATTTGCATCAATAGTTTGCCAATAATTGACGTATTTTAACTACACAGGACAATAACAGCTGCATCCATACGTCCAGATCACTTCACATGATAAACATTATATTAAATATTAATATCAGTCAAGATGTTGCTTGAAATCTGCTGCAATTTCATCAAAAACTCTCTCTGAAGTATTTACGCAAACATTGTTTTTGTGGCAATTTTGGTGCATGATTCATTTATGCATTCTGATCACTTCACATGATAAACATTATACATTTTTAAGTCAAAAACAGTCAGAAAATATATTTTTGTGATATTTTTCAGTACATAAATATAATTTCATCAAAATGCAAGTTTGTTTGCAAAGTATTTTCACCAATAGTTAGCCAATAATTGCCGTATTTTAACGAGGTATTTGTTTTCTGACTCGTCCAGTGTTCATGTCGGTCATGTTTGGGCTTCTGTGATCAGTATTGTCATGATTTCTTGGTCTGAATGCATCGATCTGATGTCGTCTTCTGTTGTTCCAGCAGTGTCCGTGTGTGAGACGGATGCTGACGTCCCATGCACACATGGTTTGGGTCTGAAATGAATCTGACGGGCTGCGTGGAGTTGAGCTGAGCGTCTGGAGACCGAGCGGCGGGCAGACAGGCGTCTCCAGCATGAGCTTCCTCTGCCAGCGACAGCAGTCTGCTTTGATCTGACTGCATTCGTATGCGTGCTGCGGATGGAACCGGGCTTTGTCCCGCTAATGACTCCGCGTGCTTCACTGGATTATCTCACATTAGTGCTGCTGACATTTGCATTTACAGCCCTTCACTTCTCTGTCTTCCTGATCATTCCCTGAACACAGCACTAGATGTGTGCACACACTGTGATATCAGGAATTAATCATCAACTCTTCATTATTTAGTAAATAGAAAACACTTTCAACCATTTAAAGGTGAGACGACCTGTGACTTTAAATATTTTGACTAATTGTTATGACTTTTTCTGCCTTAAAAATGACAATTTCAGACTCGCAGAATGTGTTTTATTGGTAGTGGAGATTAATTTTACACAAATCCAGTGTATTAGCTTTATACACGCACTATACATTTCTAGTTCTAGCACTTTTGGACCAGTTATTCATTTCAAAATGACATTTAGATAAACAAAAATTAACAGTTTCATATTTTAGAGGGGAGAATAACTAGGAAAAATCATATTCACTATATTTCTGTGACTATTTTATTAATTTTTATGATTTTTACAGTGCCCAGAATGGCTTTTTATACTCTTAGAGGATGTTTTATTCATAATTGAAATTGTAAACAGATATCCAGTGTGCCAGATTTATACACACACACTATAATAGCATCGTTCCTGCACTTTTTGACCAATTATTCATTTCAAAATTACATTTAGATTAAAATAAGTGAATAATTTCATTGTTTTAGAGGGGAGAAAAACTAGGGAAAAGTCATATTCACTATTTCTGTTACTTCAAATATTGACTATTTTTTTAGTAGTTTTCAGTATAAAAAATATGCAAATGTACTATCAGCATTCCTGCACTTTTAACCAATCAGTTATTACAAATAATAATTTATTTTTACACATTGTTTTAACAATTTCAACATTTGAGAGGTGAGACTGACTAGAAATAACTACATTTCTCTGACTTCTATTAATTATTACTTCTCCAGTCCCAAAAATGGCAAATCTTAGACTCTCAAAATATGTTTCATGCATAAATGAAATAAAATAATTTTGCAATGTCCTGCCATATGACAAAGCATGATTTTAAACAGCGTTTTGCTGATTATGCATGCATTTGTAAAACTCTGTTTAGAATATTTGTACTTTTGAAATAAAATGCACACTTAAAATGAAGTATATTTCCCTTATATCTTTACTCAGATTTCAACCTAAATGCATGGTGCACGTGTCATTAGTCAGCTGCAGTCTTGAGTGAGTTGATCACACATAACTAAACGCACAGAAGAGGAACGGTGTGTCCAGACAGTGAATCTGAGGCGCTGGAGCCCTGTCTGGACTCTCTTTATGACTGAAGACAGTCTGGATGTGTGGCTCTTCTTCATCTAAAGTCTCCGGCTCTGCTCACGTCGGCCCCACTTTACTGCCCCGGACAGACGGCAGCTACCGAGGGACCTAACTGGGCAATTAGAGACACATACTCATTTAGGAGAACAATAGTGAGCGTGATTACCCCCCGCTGCTGTGTTTGGATGGCTCTAATGGGACAGCGTCTGCTTCATGTGTCTCGTGAGGAGCTGGAGCTGTGCTGAAGTCAAGCTAGTATGCAGGGTGCTGCTTTGGGACGTGACCATGTTGTGGACAGTTTTGTGAAGCAAGCTTTCAGTCAGTATTTATTAATATGTTAAATCAATTCTCACTCCAACTTTAGTTTGAGTCATTTTATGTTTCATTTGTTTTGTAATATTTTGTTTTATTTTTTTTCATCTTTTTATTTTCAGTAGTTGTCAAGGCAACATTTCTTATTTTAGTGTCATTTTTGTTACATCTAAGTTTTTAATCTAATATTTATGTTTTTCATTTTTCATGTCAGTTGATTTTTCGTTTGAAAGCAGTTTATATAATTTTATACTATTATATATTTATTACTGATATACTATTATAGTTTTTGTTAATATTTTGAATGTTTACTTTTCATTATTTCTGTTTTCACTTTAATTGTAGTCCGTTTGTTGTGTGTTTTTGTTGTTTTTATTAGTTTTATAAAAAAGTATTATATAGCTATAATTTATTTAATTATATTTTATTTCAGTTTTAGTAACTCAGTATACATAGTATATATACTGCAGAACTAGTAAGACTATTGTGTGTGTGTGTGTGTGTGTGTGTGTGTGTGTGTGTGTGTGTGTGTGTGTGTGTGTGTGTGTGTGTGTCTCTGTGTGTGTGTGTGTGTGTGTGCGCGCGCGGTGTGTGTGTGTCTCTGTGTGTGTGTGTGTGTGTGTGTGTGTGTGCGCGGTGTGTGTGTGTGTGTGTGTGTGTGTGTGTGTGTGTGTGTGTGTGTGTGTGTGTGTGTGTGTGTGTGTGTATGTGTGCGTGTGTGCGTGCGTGTGTGTATGTGTGCGTGTGTGCGTGCGTGTGCGGTGCGTGCGTGTGTGAGTGAGAGAGAGAAAGATAGAGAGAGAGATGGATGATCAGTCATTGATGTGAGCGTGTGTGCTTGTGTTGTGTGTGTGTGTGTGTGTGTGTGTGGGGGGGGGGGGGGGGGGCATGTTTATGTGGTTTATGAGGACACAAATTTGTATAATGACATGGGTATAACACAGGTATTACAAGGAGAAGGTGATTTATGAGGACATTTTCAGTGTCCCCATAATTTAAAATGCTTATAAATCATACAGCGTGAGTTTTTTGGGGGAAAGTAGAAATGCACCGTCTCCTGTGAGGGGTAAGTTTAGGTGTAGGGTAGGTGTAGGGCAATAGCACATACAGCTTGTACAGTATAAAAACCATTACGCCTATGGAGAGTCCCCGTAAACCATAAACACCGATGTAAATATTTTGGCAATTCAAACTATTTTCATTATTTCAAGAGCATATATGAAGGCAACCCTTTCTATTTATTTAAAAAATATATGTGAAAATAGAAATAGACTGCACTATATTGTAGTGCACAATACATGGTTTAAGACTGCAATCAAACAAGTTGCTTAGAATATAACATTTGTCAAAATATGAGCATAAATCATAACAAGAGCACATTTACTGCCAGCAGGGTGCAGTGTAGATGTGTTTGTGTTGTTTATCAACAGCAGAGGGCAGTAGAGACTGATAATAGAGTTTTATTATCGTGTATCAACAGTAGGTGGAGTAACAGAGTAGAGTTATGTATTCTGTGTCACCAGCAGAGGACAGTGTAGAATTATTTTGGTCCATTCATACTGGAATTGTAGATTGAAACCCTCTCTGGCATGTTTAATTGAGTTAAATTAATCAGCGATATTAATCAGGTGAGAATGTAACGCTGTGAGTCGCAGATGATCTACAGTGTTATTTACTGTACAAACGTCATTCTCACAACTCCTTTATGACGTTTCACTTCAGTCCCTCACAGCCGCATGTTCAGTCCTTCCACAAATTAATAAATACACATTTCCATCCAATAAATACAGTGTTTCTACAGTGTGCTTGTCCTCATTTCGTCATATGCTACATTCTGCTAGGTTTCTTAGCACTTGTTTTAAATGAGCGATAATTAATGATAATTACTACCCTCTAAACCAAATCCCTGAAGTAACCTTTGGACATTTTAATGAACATTTTATTAAACCGTTTCCTCCCAAAGGTTCCCACAATGTTCAGTTTTAATCCAATATATATATATATTAATAAAGTTAACTGATAGACTACTTAACATGTTTGTTGTGTTTTCTGCAATAGCATCGTAGTCTCATACTTGAAGTGAATTGATGTAAATACATGAAAATCTGTCTCATTTTTGTATGAGGAATATCTAAACCACTATTGGCTAGTACTAAACTGTACCGTGGTAATATCACGTTATCAATGCACTGTCTGAAGTACTTATATTTATACGGACTTGTATCAAGTATTACCTCTTGGCCTTTTTTGGACATCGCTTTTTTTGTAAAGGTAGGTTAGGGTTTAGGTAAAAAAAGGGACTTTGCTCCTTAAACAAATTTGACTTATTTTGCAATATTACTAATAATGCAGTCGTCTTGAAGTGGATCAGAAAAGTTCATCAAAGTTGTCCCGAGACACGAATGCATTTTGTTTTTAGATTTTAGGACAACTTTGATGAAAGGTTTTGATTTACTTCAAATGTTGACAATAGTGTAGTAATAATAATAATAATAATAATCAGTTAACTTCATTTCTGTTTTGTTCAGATTTTGTTCATAAAACAGACACACAAAACTTTGGCCCAAAAACAAATTTATCTTATTGTTTAAATAATAATAAATATCTTGTTAACTTTATTTCTGATTCAGTTTTGTTCATTAAAAAAAATAAAAATAAAAATAAACCTTGCCCCTAAAACAAATGTAACTTATTTTTGGTATAATGATAAAGACACTACTAATAATAATATTAATACTCATAAATAAATAAATAAATACCTTGTTAACTTCAGTTTTGTTCGATTCTAAACAAACAAACAATGAGTGTCTCGTGTGTCTTTAGGTTTCACACTCGAGCGCGTACGCACAAGTACACACACACACACACACACACGCCCGTGCGCATGCGCAGTCTCCGCCTGCAGCTCGGTCCGTGGCGGCTGCTGCTGCTGTTTCTGTCCGCCGCACCGAGAATCTCCGTGTTTTTCCGCTGCGTTCTCGCCCGCCGCCGTTTATATGTCCGAACCCGTGCGCCGGGCCCGTGCTGCTCGGTCCGTTCTCCCGGTAAAAGGCTCGTCTGATCTCGGCTCCGGGCGTTATGCGCTCAAATGAGGCCTACATGCTGAAGCTGTCCTCTTCCTCCTGTTCCTCCTCCTCCTCCTCCCATGCATGAATCTCACCGTGATGGCTGATGATCAACAACAACAGCCCGGTGTTCCCGGAGCGTCCCTGCAGAGCCCCGAGGCGACGGCGCTGCAGTACAACAAGATCAAGAATTCAATTTGGTAAGAGATCCGATCTGGGTCCGATCTCAAAAACACTCGTCTCTGCCCTCAGAGAGAGAGAGAGAGAGAGAGATGCAGCTCCTTGCGTGCATATGACGGGTTGCGCTTGAATCAGGGTGTCTGGTTTCGGTGCATGCGATGTTTGATTGTTTACATGGGATGTCTGATGTTAAATGGACAGCAGGCCTGTATTTCAGTGCATGAGTTGTGTCTGATTTCGTTGCATGGCATATCTGGCTTCAGTGCATGTGATTATGGCTGGTTTGAATTGCATGAGATTGTCTGATTACATTACATCTGATGTCGGATTTTTATTGCGTGGATTTTGTAATGGCACTGCATGGGATGTCTGATTTCATTGCATGCTACATCTGATCTCAAATGCAAGTGATACATGATGTCATTGCATGTGACTGTTTCAAAGTCTGTTTCTATTTTCATTGCATTTGAATGCTTGAATATATTGCATGGGATGTCTGATTTCAAATAATAACTGGTTTCAGTGCATGGGGATGTCTAATTTCTGTGCATGCAATGTTTGATTGTTTACATGGGATGTCTGATGTCAAGTGGACAACAGGCCTGTATTTTAGTGCACGGAGATGTCTGATTTCATTCCAGTGATTGTATGATTTCGTTGCATGGCATATCTGGTTTCAGTCATGCGATTATGGCTGGTTTATACATTACAATGCTTGGATCTGATGTCGGATTTAATTGCATGGGTTTTCTAATGTCACTGCATGGGATGTCTGATTTCATTGCATGCTACATCTGATTTCAAATGCAAGTGATACATGATGTCATTGCATGTGACTCTTTCAAAGTCTGTTTCTATTTACATTGCATATGGATGCTTGCATTTATTGCATGCGATTGTCTGTTTTCAAATAATATCTGGTTTCAATTCATGGGGATGTCTGATTTCATTACAGGAATTGTTATTTTATTGCATGGCATATCTAGTTTTAGTGCATGTGATTATGTATGGTTTATGACTCCATTAGATTGTCTGAGTTTATTTATGTATTTTCTAATGTCACTGGGCTGATTTCTGATTTCATTTGGATGTCTGATTTAATTTCTTGCATATGATATCTGATTTTCTAGCATTTATTTGTCACTGCATGGTATGTAATTGCAAAGGATGTCTGATTTCATTCCATGGCGCATGTAATGAATGAATGCATGTGATTATGTCTGATATTTAATTTTCATTGCATTTGAACGTCTGATTTCAGTTGCAATGGTTGCGTGACTTCAATGCATGGGGGTGATGTCTGATTTTGATCTCATGGATTTTCTGATGTCTTTGAACAATATTTAAAATCTGATATGCCATGCAATGACATCAGAAAATCAATGAGATAAAATAAGACATAATCTCCATGCATTAAAATCATACATCCAAATGTAATGAAATCAGACATGCCATGCAGTGACATCAGAATATCCTAGCAATTAAAACAGACGTCCTAATGCAATTAGAAATCCGACTTAATCATATAAGATCAGACATAAGATATTCCATGTAAAGGCCTCAGACATCATGCAATGACATCAGAAAACCAATGAGACATAATCAGACAACGTCCCCATGCAATAAAATCAGGCGTTATATCCAAGCAATAGAATCATTGCAATGAAATGCATCAGACATACTTGCATTATTTGCATTTTAAATTAGATATGCCATGAATTGATAATTAATACCTGATTTGAGTGCACATGATTGTCTGATTTCTAATTGCATTTTGCGTTATCTGTTATTATAATTACTTTGATATGATGTCTGATATTATTGCATGGATTTCTGATGTCATTGCATGCCATATCTTTTTTTCAAATGCTAGAAATAACTGATGTCAGTACATGATGTGACCATAACAAAGTCTGTTTCTAATTCGATTGCATGTGGATGTCTGATTTTATTGCTTGAATTGTATTTCAGTTGCACAGGGATGATGTCCAATTGCCTTGCATGAATGTTTGACGTCTGAAGTCCACTTGCACCTAATATCCTATATTAGGAATGCAAAGTCAGCAACACAAAGCTCCACAAATATCAAAAGATTTATTATTAAAAAACTATCACATAGCGTGTACCGTTTCGAGCACGCAGGCTCTTCATCAGACCAATGAACAACACTGATATGCCACTTTTCATACACCTCCATGCAGGTGATCAAAAGGTCACATGACCTAATACAAAACTATCATAATGATACCCCAACAAATAAACCAAAACAGAAAAAAGAAACACTTTTTTTAAACATTAAAAACGGAACATATAAAGATAATCAACATACAATTTAACAGCATTCAATAATACCTACATACGTAAATTCAACCAGTACCATCAAAACCTTTATTAAAGCCATATAAATAGAATATATATAAATTAAAGATATGGACGGATATCGAAGTCCTCATTTAGTCCTCTAGGGGACAACATCTCTAATGTGAAAATGCAAAAAGCCTCACATTGTAAAAGTAATATATTGATGGACACTTGACCACCTCTATTCCTTAAATCTTTTGATATTTGTGGAGCTGTGTTGTTGCCGACTTTGCATTCCTAATATGCTTCTACTTGTTTTTTAGTCGAGCACCCATTTGAGATCGATGTTGCTTACTCGTTACTACCTAATATCCTATAAAAATCCGATTTTAGAGGGAACTAAATATGCTTAATTTCTCCAGAAACAATAGACGAGGTGTAGAAACACACCTGCCCTGACTCGACCTTTGACACGGTCATTAAGAGTTAAAGTAGAGCCGGTGCTTTGTCTACGAATGCTTTTATCTTAAACAAGCGCAACCACCTCCAAGAAATGCTCCGCCTGTTATCAGGAACTCAGCAGCATGCCCCCCCCACACACACACACACACACACACACACTGTGTTCATGCTCGAAGCACAACTGCTCTAATACTCAGCTTTTCTTGGTTTACAGCAAATCTGTACAATCAAAAGTGGAGGGTATATTGGTAAGTCTCTCATGTTATTAATTATGAACGTTTACATTTAGATTCTGCATGAGCGATGTTCAGAGTTTTTGTTTAAAATGTGAATTAATTCTATATTAATGCAGCAAGATGCAACGTTGCAAAGTGTAAACTGTGATAAACTATAACACTTGGTCAGTAAATGTAAAATATTATTTATAAATGTAACTATTGAAGTTTATTGCTATTGCCACTGTTTATAAAACTAATTAGAGATAATATTAGCTAAATATTGCATTAGAAAAGTTACATATTATACATTTGTCTTTTTGTAAAAATGCTTTTTGTGGGAATAGCTAAGATTTTCTATAAAATATCAAATGAAAAACACATATATAATTGCCATAGGTTTATATAATGATGTAAGAAAATACTGTTCAATTATTGGATATTGTTTTCTCAATTTTTCCTAAAATCTTTTTTTATTCTCCTACTGAATTTACCATGAAAATAGCATTTTCTGGAGATATGGTGTTAAATCATAAAAACGAGCATCTTGTTGATTCTTCACACTGAAGATGTAAGGTCAAGCCGAGCACATTGCATCATGGGATACAGTAGTGTGCATCAAGTGCTCTAGCTGTATAATGCACACTTAGGCAAGTGTTATGTGCATACAGACAATTAGCACAGCATGCATGCTGCAGTGATAGTACGAGTAATTGTGGTAGTACGTTATTAAAAACATTAAAAAATGCATATTCAACGTTCAGTTTTTAGACGTGCAAGCATTGCATTTACACAAATGTGTTTATGAATTGTTTTGCATCTGTGAATGTGAATGAGGGCATTAGTTTGTGAGTCATATTTCATTTTAAGACAATTCTGATCGTGTGAAGAATATGATAGTGATATTCATTACTGTCTGATGGTGTGATTTATTTTTAGTCCCTGCACTCGTGTGTGTGTGTGTGTGTGTGTGTGTGTGTGTGTGTGTGTGTGTGTGTGTGTGTGTGTGTCTCTCTATGTGTAATGTGTGTGTGTGTGTGTGTGTGTCTCTGTCTCTCTGTGTGTGTGTGTGTGTGTGTGTGTCTCTGTCTCTCTGTGTGTGTGTGTGTGTGTGTGTGTGTGTGTGTCTCTCTATGTGTAATGTGTGTGTGTGTGTGTGTGTGTCTCTGTCTCTCTGTGTGTGTGTGTGTGTGTGTGTGTCTCTTTGTGTGTGTGTCTCATCTGAAGGCCGCTCACTTTTATCAAAACAGAGCTGTTGAGTTACTCACAGTTATTGTCAACAGCCACGTCTGTATAGTCATTTATTATGATATAATTGATATTATAGCAACTTTCATAACTAAATATGAATAAACTGCAAGTAACACATTTAAATTAAAAATGACATTTCAATGAAGAAAGACTGAAATAGTATTTCCTTGTCAAATGTACTCCACTAATCTTTGTTTTTATGTACATCTTTGTGAAATCATTTTTACAGTGTATCTGAATTTTAATGCGAAATCTTTAATATTATCATGTTTTCAACAAAGCGTTAACATGTTTTTTATTTGAGTTTGAAATACCAGCATTTTTTTTATATTTTAAAGTACTAACATATTTTTTTACATTTTAAACAAAGTACTGACATGTTATTAACATTTAAAAGGACTAAGTGTTTTTTTTACCATTTTAAAATATTTTTTTACATTTTAAACAAAGTACTTTGCATGTTTTTTTACATTTTAACTTTTTTTTATATTGCAAGTAATAACATATGTTCAACAAAGTTTTTTTGCTTTAAAAAAAAAGTAGTAACGTGTTTTATATATATTTTTTTTTTAATACTAAGTATTTTTTTTATTATTTATTTATTTATGTATTTATTAAATACTAAGGAATTTTTTTTTTTTTTTTTTTTTTTTTTTACACAAAGTACTGATGTTTTTAACGTCTTAACAATAATAGCATTGTTAGTTTTTTTGGACATACTGGATTTTATAGCTAAAAATACTCTTTTGACCATATTTGATATGCATGACATTATTTTTGCATTAATCTAAAAACAGTTGTTGTAGACAAGTAGATTCTGAATATTTAAAGCAAAAAGCACCAGTGTAACAATATGTTATATTTGTAAATTGCATTGTGTAAAATATTTAAATTCTGTCTGTTTAAAATTACATTTTTGCTATTTATTTTTTATTAATCGCTTAAGCTACAAGGACAGTTGAACTGATTTATAGAAATTAACTTAACTTGTATATTTGTAATTTTCATTAATATTTGTTATATCACCTAGCCCACTTGTACCGTGGTAATTCTGTGATCATATAAATGTCATGGTGTTTGTGTATGGTAATAAGTCAACCAAACATAAGTAACACTGCTCAATTTACAAGGTCCACCTTAAAATCAGCGTGAAGCACCGAAATAAACATGTTTGCGCATATGAAGGATAGTTTACGTAGATATTGGGACACAAGTACAAAGCCTTGTTTACATCATGGATAATAGTTTAGCAACCAAATATTGGATGGCAAAAATTTAAACATGTTGATGTCGAATGAGAGGCTTGTGAGCCCAATGCTGTTTAGTTTCACTTTAATAAATTCATTTCAGCTTGACGTTGTATTCTGTTTATAATGAATGCCACTATATCCCAATTAGTGTTTTACTTCATAGTTTAATATATAACTTTATAGGTACTCATTTTTTCATTCTTGTTCTGTAATACCGTTAAATTTAAAGGGTTTGTTGTGGATTAAGGAGAACTAAATAATCTATATAGTGTTTATAATGTTTCGTATATTTACTGGTATTTAATATACATATAAATTAATGCCTTCGTTTGTAATTATAAGGTTAATTACTGTTTTTAGAGTAATATCACTTCTTCTTTTTGGCCGTGTTTCGTTTCTCCGTGTCGTAAACCCGAGGGGCGGGGCTTCTAAACCGGGGTGTTTTTAGGGGCGTGATATTCAAATGACGATTATTTTCAGCCGCCACATTACGGCATACAAACGTTTCATAAATCACACGTGAACTCTGTCATAATCTGATTTGTGCGCTCGGATCTGCGCTCGCTTCTACGTTAGATTGATAAACGAGACCCAATGTGTTTTGTTGCTCAGTGATCAGCTGTACAGCCAATCAGACGCAAGATATCTATACATCATATTGCATTAGAATGATGCTTACCAATAATCACAGTCATTATTGAAGGTGTCTAGTAGCATAATAAAGCCTTTAAAGAGTCACACAGAATAAGAATAAGGCTGGGTGGAAGGATTTATGAGGCTACCTGGTACATTTAGGAAATAACAGTGAATTGTCTTTTATTTTTTTATTCACTTTCATTGGCTGTCAAGCCTCACCCCATTCATGAGCGCCGGTTTCTCCTAGCAACAAAGAGGCGAATAGGAGTAGGTGAGAGGAATTCATTCTCACCAGCCAATTAAATGCGAGGTGGGCGGAGCCTGTACTGAAACGACGTGTTGCCAGTGTGTCAGCATTGACATGCATGTTTGCTGTCAGGGTTTACATGGCAACCGGGTAAGAGCAGGGCAGGATTGCAGGTTTGCTGCTGGTCTTATGCGCAGACACACTTCGGTACTGTGTGCCTGGCTGACTCGAGGAGCTCTGGCTCTCCTCGTATAATACGGCAACCTTGCGGAAATGAATGCAGGAGAAGACAGTGTGTGATAATGCTGTGGGAATATTGTGCATGATGATAATTTAGTCAAATGATTGCACTTTCACAAATTAAAAAAGTGTGAGGTTTATTTGATCTTTCTACATTATGAAAACATTATAAAATATTCATTAATACAATTGTTTGATAAGTTAAGGTTTTTCTGTTTTTCGCAAACAATACAGTCGATAGTTTTATAGCAAGTATCACAGACGATGCTTAAATAATCAATAAGTAAAAATCACAATCATGACTAAAATATGATTAATCTTGCAGCCATGGGAAGTCATTAAATCATTAAAATAATAATAATAATATTTTTTTTAAATCCCTGCAAGTTTCGCATGCAAATATCAGAAAAAAAATAATTTTAGCTGATTTTAACAGTTTTATTACATTTAATTCCTTTGCATAAATGTTGCACATGCTAGGTTTTTGTTTTTTAGAGTAAAAATATAACGTCAAACTTTCCTGAAATTAGTGTGACTGTATCTGATTAATGAAGCAACGTTGTAACATGATGCTTTACTATAAATTGTATTATTTAAACAAGGTGCCGATTTGCTAAAACAAGCAAAATATATATTTTATTTTCCACATCAAAACAAACTTTTATTGGAAAAACTATTGTTCTCAAAAATATTGTGTGACTATTTTTTTGGGGGGGGGGAATACATTTAGGTTAGTCATAGAATTTCACTGATTTAACACTTTAATCACATGTAATACCTGCACGTGACTGTTAACATGATGTGATTTAATAAATAATGCGAAATGCACTTGTCTCATAATCCTTGCATTGTTCATTCACACAGCAAGATGTTGAGAAATTCACAGATATCGAAAAGCTCTACCTCTACCTTAAGTTGCCTTCTAGTCCCAGTGGTGGCAATGACAAAAGGTACATATTCATTTTTATCTACATTATTCCTTTCCATATCCCCCTCCTCTCCTTTTATGATTTCAACACCTCATGAACCATTTGTGATTTTTGTGCTTTGCAAATCAAATACACTCATATGTCTGATAATTATGATTCAGTTGTTTACATTCAGTGAAACGTTCATATATGAAATGCATTTATGAAACAAGATCAAAGCATATGCAAGTATATATTTGTTTGTAATATTGACTAATTTTGCATTTGTTGTCAGCTTCACATTGATTCATAATTCATTCAAGCTAATCATTTCACCATTAAAATTGATTTTGTGTAAATTATGACATTGCAATACCAAGCTTCCTGTGTTTTATCATTTGTTTCCCCTTATCTGTCCATAATGTCAACCCCTCTTTCCCAACATGATGTCCAATAGAACTGAAAATCAGAGGGGCTCTGCAAGTCCTGCAATATGGTACTACAACTTTAACTATATTAAAGGGAAAATTATTTTGAAGTAATATGTAGCATGATATATTATACAGGACCAACAGACGTACACACAGCTTTCTGGTGGTCTACCATCACTGTTTCAAGTCTTTCTTTCCCTCTGTTTTCCCAATAGCGACCAGAACTCCATGTCGTCCAGCCGGACTCAACAGATGTACGCGTTCAACTGGATCCGAAATCACTTGGAAGAGCACCCGGAAACCTCACTGCCAAAACAAGAGGTGTACGATGAATACAAGTGAGGGATTTAACTCTGCAGTGATGGACAGAGGTTGTGTTTGCTTATACTCATCAGTTTCTCATGCTGTGTTTTAGGAGTTATTGCGACAATCTGGGCTACCATCCTTTAAGCGCAGCTGATTTCGGAAAGATCATGAAAAACGTTTTTCCGAACATGAAGGCACGCCGTTTGGGCATGAGGGGGAAATCAAAATATCCTTTTGTGTGGGGAAAATCTTATATGTTTTTCTATACTGTAGATTGCAATATTCAATGCACCTAATGCATGACAATATTTGCTTTTGAAACATTTTGTATGCATTGAGAATTGTTGTGAACCTTTACAATGCATTACGTACTGCTACAGCGGGCTGAGAAAAAAAGCATTTGTACACATGCCGTTACTCCCTAACCTGGACTTGCACAAATCAGGAGAGGGGGTCAGTATCCTGCTCCTGTCAAATCCAAAACGAGATTCAGAAAAAAAATGTTTTAAATACCTTAATTACAACCACATTATGGGCAGGTTTGATAAGCAAATCCCCTCTTATCCCTCCTCTTCTTTAGTGTGAAATGTTGGAGTCAACTGGACAGTCTCCTAGTGCTGAGGATGAGATGCGTTCGGCAGCTTGCGGTCTGGTTTGCGAATGGGCTCAGAAGGTTTTGAGTCGCCAGTTTGACAGTGTGGAGGAACTGGCACGCTTTCTTCTAAACAGTCATTATATAGGCACTAAGTCCATGGCAGCTCTTACTGTTATGACTGGAATCCCAACAGGCACGAAACAAAAATTAACTTGCATACAAATCTAGATGATGGATGAAAATGCTGATTGTAGCAGCTACAACAAAATATGTTCATTTCTTGTTTCTAACTTGAATCTCTTTGATAAAAACCAGGTATGAAAACCCCTACGCCTGTCTCTGCCTTTGTTCCAACTGGTGAAGTCAACTCATTCCAGCCCCAAGTGAAGACCCTCCCTTCACCTTCTGTAGATGCCAAACAGCAGCTTCAGCGGAAGATCCAGAAGAAACAGCAGGAGCAGAAGCTCACCTCTCCTTTGCCCACCGATGTCCAGGTCAGAAGGGCAGAGGCTGGCACACCTGGCCCTGGATCCAGCTTGACCTCTGGAAGTCCTGCACTACTGTCCCCTCAACAAACCATAGGCATTGTGGTCACTGCTGTTCCGAGTCCTATCACAGTAAGGACATTTTGGTTGATAGCAAGGTATGGAGGATTTGACATTTCTGAATGGACAAATTATTTAGATTGTGCCTTTGTTTGCAGGTTCAGAGAAACAGGCAAATAATGACCTCTCCAAGTCCTGTTGGGGCAGCAGAGGGAAAAGTTGTACCTGTTAACTTCCAGGTTGTGACACAATCTGTTAAGCAGTCTCCAAAAACACCCCAAAATATCCCTGCCAGCCCAGTCGGTGACAGGTTGGCTAGACACCGATATGCTCAGATTTTACCTAAACCATCTGTCACAAGCGCCATTGCCCTTCGTTCACCCCCAACGCTCCTCATCACCAACAGTCCCATCAAGACGGTGATGCCCACATCCCATGTTAGCTCTGTAAATGTGGTCAAGATGACTGCAATTTCATTAGCACCTAGCAGTAGTAGTAGTACTCCTACCCCGTTGCGACCTGCTTCAATAGGTGTCAGTAGCACAGCTTCCCTGGAAGAATCCAGCCAAACCCATCAAGGTCAGAATGGGGCATCTGTCATGTCTCTTCAGTCATATGGGAAAGCTGGACGTCCCTCCACGACCCAAACCCCATCAGTGTCTACTGTTACCAATGAGGTAAAAGTGACATTTGAAGCTGTGAATGACAGTAACTCAGCTACTGCTGTTGATAAACAAAGCACTGCATCAGGGGCAAATACAGGACTAAAGAACGAAAGAGCCACTACATTCAGGGCTTCCAGTGAACCCTCTCTTCTTATTAAGGCGTCCCCTGTGCCTGAGAGAGTGGCAAGGGCCAAGAGTGACTCTACAACCCCTTCAAGTACAATCAGGGGGGCTCTTGCCCCGAGCAGCAATAACAACAACGATCAACCAGAAAATACTTTGTATTTAACTGTTACTAGCCAGAATGTAGACGCGGAATTGTCATCCATTTGTGCGGTGGCAACTGCAAGCACTTCTTCTAAAGATGCTTGCCTAGGTCAAAAGAGCCCTCGAAAACGCTCTGCATCTGTTTTGGAAAACCATACAATCCCAGTTAAAAGAGTATTCATTTCCCAGCAACCTTGGGATGTAAGCAGCTATACCAAGCCTGGGATTGTAATAGCAACTAAGAAGATTCAGAGACCTGGCACCCCAGCAAGACCAGAGAGCGCTCCATGCAAAGTTACACTAAAACAGAGTAGCTCTCTTCCGTCTCAAATCTTGGCTCTTTCTGACACTCCCATTGGAGCCCTGTACAACTCTCAGACTCTTCAGAATCTTCAGAGCTCTTCACAAATCGAGAATGAAGATGCTGATATTAGCCTGAATGAAACTGCTTCTGGTAATAGCACAGCTGTACTGCAGCAAATCCCAAGTCACCAACAGATCAGCAGTGACGTTTCTCAGGAGGTATCTGCTGTAAGTGAGCTCAAGAGTTCGCTGCAAGACTACTCGCAACAGATGCAAATAGAATACAAGCAGATTGCAGCTAATCCTTTACCGTTGATGGCCAAGGCAACTGCGACCACCAGTCAGCTCACTCTTCAGCAGGACATTGTTGATTTTACTGGAGCCCAAGCAAGCATAGACTATTTCCCCTTCAATGATGATGATATGACCCAGGACAGTATTGTTGAAGAGCTTGTACAGATGGAGGAACAGATGAAGCTGAATAGCAGCTTACAGTCCTACCTGAGTTGTGTTGAGATATCCCTCCAAGGTCAAGCCACAGTTGGCCAAGGAACAATCCTGTCACCCCATCAGACAAGTACACAGTTCTATCATTCCTCCCACAGTAGCGCCACTCCAATCCACACGCCAACTCCGACGCCCACTCCGACACCAACACCTACTCCGACTCCTACCTCCGAGATGCTACCAGGGGGGCATAGCTTGACCAGAGAAAGCCCTTGTTCTCGAATGACTACTGTTACCCCAGTGGATAGCATCTTAGGTGGGCGCCATACACCCATCAGCACTCCACTGTCAAACTGCAGCAGCAGTGTTCCTCCGAGTCCCATTGAATGCCGAAATCCCTTTGCGTTCACTCCTATAAACTCCAGTATAACTGGATATCATGATGGTAGCGTTGTATCCAGCAGTCCAGTGAAACCCATGCAAAGGCCAATGGCCACTCACCCAGATAAAGCCAAGCTGGAGTGGATCAACAACAGGTATAACAGTACCGCAGGATCTCCCATTATCTCCACCAGCTCCGCCATTGGTATCCTGCCCAGTTACCAGGATCTGGTCGAGGACCACTTCCGTAAACCTCATGCTTTTGCCATCCCAGGTCAATCTCTCCAGTCTCAGTCAAGGCTTCAGGACGGAAACTTGGGAATGTTGACAAATGTTTCTCCAGTGCAACAAGGACAACCAACCACCCCTAGTAGCAAGCAAGAAAGTTTTGCCATCCCAGCTCCGTTGGACAACAAAGGAGCAGGAAGCACATCTGGATCTGGAGGGGGAACCTTCAGGTGTCGCAGCGTTAGCCCGGCAGTTCGCCAGCGTAACCTTAGTGGCACCACTGCACAAACAGTCACCACCCCACGGTCTGTTGTTTCTCCCTTTAATTGCCCCCTGACATCTGAGGTCCTGAACATTTTGTCCAACAACCAGTCTGTTGTCAGTGCCAGCAGCTTGGCCCAGAGGAGCCAGTCAGTTCCACTGAACATCATGATGCAGTCTGAGCTGCTGCCCGTCAGTCACCAGATGCAGCAAAGCAATAGTGCTAAGATCACCACTGTGCTCCTTAGCAAGCTGGACACAGATGGAGATGATGCAATGCGAGGGCTTGGCATAAATAACCTACCAGCCAATTACACAGCACGGATGAACTTAACCCAAATTCTGGAGACAACACAGGGCTTCTCCGGAGGCCCCAACTCTCAGAACCAGCAGCTGCCTCTGGACTCAAGCCCTTCGTTAATTGACTTCCAGCAGACGGGTTACCTCATAAGCACGGAGGAGGAACAAGTCACCTTCTCCAGTGGTGACAATCAAGCACAATCGGGCTCTGGACTGCAACAGCAGGAAGAGCAGCTTCAACTCCAAGAACCGCAGTTGGAGCTGCAAAACCAACAGCTACAACTCCAGAACCAACAGCTGCGACTTCAAGACTCACCGTTGCAACTCCAGAACCAACAGTTGCAGTTGCCAGACCAACAACAGTTACAGGATGACCCAGATCTCAGCCAGCAGCACTTGTTTCCCCAAACCTCGCAGCAGGTTGTGGAGCAGCAACAGCAGCTTGACTTCAACACTACGGTCAAGGATCTCTTGGGGGAGGACAGCCTCAACCCTAGTTCACAACTCATTGGACAAGTGGCGTCAGAACTCAGTGCTGTGGCCTCTGACTTTTCCAGTGATATCCGGTTGACTTCTGACCTTTCGAGTAGCATTACTGACCTGAACACTTTGGACCCCAACTTGCTGTTTGACCCCAGTCAGCAGCAGGATCAATATGAAGATGCCACACTGGAAGAACTGAAGAACGATCCTCTGTTTCAGCAGATTTGCAGCGATACTGTGAATTCTGCTGGTTTCGATTGGCTGGAGAATAAAGACCAGCCGACTGTAGAAATGTTGGGATAATATTATTTCCTGTTCCTTTACTGTTGATGTTGCTGTTGTCGTCGTTGTTTATATTTATGGTTTCTGTTCTGCGTTTTGTTTTTTGTATTGCGATGTTTTGTGTATCCTTTACGTACAAAAGTATTGAATGATGTGTCTGTGCAGCAAAAATCTGGATGCATTGGACTGTCCAGTTTAAAGTGCCAGCCTGAGGTAAATCTCTTACAGGCACGTGCTATATCTGAATTTTTTACAGTTGTTTGGTTTGTATTCTTGTTGTATGATTTCATGGATCATTCCATTCATTTCTCCCCATTCAGAAGTCGTTTATACAGGTGCATCTCAATAAATTAGAATGTTGTGGAAAAGTTCATTTATTTCAGTAATTCAACTCAAATTGTGAAACTCGTGTATTGAATAAATTCAATGCATACAGACTGAAGTACTTTAAGTCTTTGGTTCTTTTAATTGTGATGATTTTGGCTCACATTGAACAAAAACACCATCTCAACAAATTAGAATACTTCATAAAACCAATAAAAAAATACGTCTGTATGCATTGAATTTATTTAATACACGAGTTTCACAATTTGAGTTGAATTACAGAAATAAATGAACTTTTCCACGACATTATAATTTATTGAGATGCACCTGTAGTGGATGGTCAGATATTTCCTCTGGTTCCAGCTGATAGTAAAGTACGTTCAGTATAGTGAGACATTACCTGGTGCACAAGCATATCCCTTTTATAGATTTCCTTCCTTTAAAACCATAGTAGACATTGAGAAACTGCATGCAAAATTTGCTCTTGTATTTCAATGAAATGCAATATTCCAAGTGACGAATGGTTGACTTTGGGGAATCACCCTTTCTAGACAGTTGTCTTAGCATCCTATAATGTGGCTTTGTGAGTTTCCAAAAGATTTCAAAAGAGTGCCCCAAATACCGTAAGTACAGTAGAGGTGAAATAACACATCAACATATCGTCAATCAGTCAGTTCAATGAACTGCGAAGATCTTAGGTGCTACTTGGTGCTGACTTAAAGAATCACATTTACTGTACTTTTCATCAGCCGTCATTTGTTTTGTCAAAGTGATTTTACACATTTTGGAGGAAAAAGGTATTTAAGGCCATAATACTTGTACTGTTAAATCCAAACTGTTGGGAAGGATGAGATTTAGGTTTGTTTTATTCCAAAAAAATGGGAAGATAAGACTCCTCTGCCTTATTTCCAGAGTCTACGGCCTTATTCCATCTCATTAAAGGCAGAATTCAAGAATTTCTTAGAATGAAGACTTGGTGCACTTTTCGTGAATTAGCAGTTCTCCGTGTTCAGATGGTTGTAGGCTTTTGGCATATCATTTCAAACTGGTAGTGATGATGGTATGGTGATGGCTAGATATTCTTACCAACTCGAGATCAACAGGCAAACCTGTGTAGTTTCTCCAGCCTTAACTCCATACCAAAGAGCAGCTGAGGAATAACAAGAGATCGCGATCCGTTGAGCTTTCCATCTTCAGTCGCCCGTCATCTAAAAGAGATCTTGACTGTTTCAGTTCAATTTTACAGTAAGTGAATTCGCATTTGTGTAAATTATGTATATGGCGGATGTATAGATGGGGAGCATGTTGTGTAAGTTCACGAAGGCTACGTTTCTAGGCTAGTAGTGCGACATTTGTAAAAAGGACATAGTTGTTATCATGAGATTTCCATTTTATCAAGATGCTAATGGTGAGGATTTGTAGGTAGATTCGAGTGCCCTTAAGAAGAAAACGCTGATCATAACGAGTCCATAGCCAGCACGATATTTCGCTTGTTACGTTTCTGGCTTTCTGTGATGTGTTAGTAATTGTTGGGTCAGTATCTTGCTAATGTACCATTTTTCTTAGGAGTTTATCGGTTATGTGTAAATTGAAGAGAGGATATAATAGCATGGATTTATCAAGAAAAAAAAGAAATTAGATAAGACTTGAATATAAAGTTAATTTAATCGTGACATAGCTAGGTGTTGTGTGCAGAGACGAATCAAAGGAGCAGACACTGGAAAGGTTTGATAACGTTCATCTTATTGCACTAAAAGTTGCGTTTCTTTTCCCCCGTCGACAAACGACAATTGGTGCCCTTGATGTTTTTCTTCTAATGACAATAAAAAGGGGAATTACTCAAAAACGACAATGAATAATTGCCTTGTGTAGCAATGAGCTCTAATCTCAATGAGATCCGCGTTATACGACTTCTCTTACCTGAGAAGAAAATACGAGATTTAAAAATGGACCGCGAGTTAAAAAAATAAAAAGCCAACATGCTTTACCATGTTATAAAATGACTGTATGTGCGCATGTGTGTTAAACTATCTATGGTAGTAGTTGTTGTGACCACTCCTTTAGCCAATCAAAACCGGACGAGAGGGGACAAACGTAGTTCTTCAGAAGCTATATGCATTGTTTAATAAGTTAAAATAAGTCTGTTTCTGTTCATTGAATGTTGTTTTTCGTTTCGAAAATATCTTTAATTTTCTTTTATATATAAATATAGATATAAAAATGCCCATGTGAAGAAGCTGTAAATAGTTTTTATGTTCTAGCATTTATTAAGGCACTGATTAATAAGCGTTTTTTATGTTACCAGTAAGACTCCAGTCCTCTTTTGATACACAGGGTTTGACGCCGCAGATGTCGTCTGGTAGAAAAACATGTTCATTCGGATCTGTAGATTTGAGCCTCTGATGTGCCGGTTTATCTGCTCTATGTTGGACAGTAGCTTGTTAATATTGCAGAAGCGTTTCAACAATGTTTTGTTCTTTTTTTTTTCCAATGGAAAGTACTCGCAGGTGAGTTTTTCTTAAGTGGTTTTAAAAGCCAATAAACATTTTTTAACCAACACTTGTGTCCAGTTTGAGCTTAACTGCGCCCTCTGTTGGTTCATATCGACACTGCAGCACAAAAAACTACAACCACAAGGTCAGGAGGTCATGACTGCAATGCATGCTGGGATCTCACCAACCCTTTACAAATCAACAGTATTAATCTATAACATTACACTATGAAATATAAGATCTAACTATCAGACATGCACAGTCATTTTTAAACAAAGTTAGCTTTTATATGACTGATCTTTTTTTGTTTGATTTAGTCTTTTTTGTGTATAATTTTTAAGATTGATATTTATTCATGTTGTGTTTTATGGCAAATATATTGAGAATGCACTTTTAAAGGTGCTATATAAAATACAGTTTATTATTACTATTATTATTTGTTTAAATTCAATATTTAAACAAATATTGTTGTCTTAACCAATGCCTTCATACATATTTAATATGCTACTCAAAAACCTTGGCAAAGCACTTCGGGATAAGTTGTTGATGATATTAATATTAATAACAAGATATTACCTGCATCCAGAACTATATACTAAGTTTTATTTATTTATTTCATGAAACATATATTCCTCAAATATTAAAATTGAAAATAATATATATTTTTTTTATAAATGATGACATTTGACAATAATAATTGTTTTAAACCATTTCAAAGGCATTTATAAAGTATATACGAGTGTGTGTGTGTGTGTGTGTGTGTGTGTGTGTCTCTCTCTCTCTCTCTCTCTCTCTCTCTCTGTGTCTCTGTGTGTGTGTATTTTTGTCTCTGTCTCTCTGTGTGTGTGTGTGTGTGTGTGTGTGTGTGTGTGTGTGTGTGTATTTTTGTCTCTGTGTGTGTGTGTCTGTCTCTCTGTGTGTGTGTATTTTTTGTCTCTGTGTGTGTGTGTTTGTCTCTGTGTGTGTGTGTATTTTTGTCTCTGTGTGTCTGTCTCTGTGTGTGTGTGTCTCTCTCTCTCTCTCTCTCTGTGTATTTGTGTCTGTGTCTCTCTGTGTGAGTGTGTGTGTGTGTGTTTGTATTTAAATCACTTATTGCATGTGTGTGTGTGCGCGTGCGCGTGTTTGTGTACGTATTTAAATCACTTATTGCGTGCGTGCGTGCGTGTGTGTGTGTTTGTATTTAAATCACTTATTGATTTGATCAGCTCACTGATTGTGTTTGTTAAGGGTTTTGTCTTTTTCCGTATTTAAGACAATTTATGCTGTAATATAATAAAAAACAATTCATAAAACACATAATTTTCTCTATACAATAGACAAGCTAAAAAAGCGATTTGCTCAGGAAACATTTCTAGTTTTTTATGTAATTAATTATTAATTAGTTAGTTTTTTATTAGTTTTAGAAGTAAAAATTGATAAAAAAAACTATTTAGACATTTTAAAAAGTCAGACTAATACAAATGACAAACAAAACTTTAAATAAAAATTAAAACAGAATATAAAAAATAACTACTTCAAAATATTATTAAGACCAAATTAGTATCTCAGGAATACTAAAATAGCATAGTCTTGTGAATACTTTCTTGGTATGTCCGATTTCTGACGTATCAAACAGCATTGATAATAAATGCTCTTCTGCATATTCGATCATATGTGATTTCGGGGGGGATAGAGGTCATTCTGCTCAAACCAGAGGTCAAAGGTCAGAGGTTGTGGAGATGGGGGTTCACCCTGACCGTGGTTCTGACCAATGAGAGCAGGGCGGGCGGTGTCGTACCTCTTTCCCATGACCCCACACACACTCACACAATACTAATGACTTCAGCCCTATTGATCCACAGCCTGCTGTCGAGCGACTGACCGGCTCAGAAAACTACATCGCAGGAGCTGTTATACAGATATGATATGATATTATATGAGTTATTGTGCTGAGAAGGATCGAGCCCTCGACAGCGGTCATCACTGATCAATAACTGATTCGATTGAGCATCATCTGCTGAGCTTTATGTGCTGATCCTTCATGTCAGAGAGAGTTATAAGGACTGTTGTGAAATCTATTGAAATCACTATTAATACATTCATATTTTCTGCTTTAGTCATATTTAAGTGCAGCAGCACTATTATTACTCGTGATTCTAAACCAGAGTTATTATAGTTCACAAACTAGAGCCATAAACCATTTTTTTGTTGTTGTTGATTTCAAAATAAATATGAACTGATATAAAATCAAATGTTTAAAAGAAAATTATTCATAACATTTTTATAACTGAAACTGAAATAAAAATGAAGAAAAACGGTATATAAATATTTAAAAATTACAAAAATAAAATTACAAAAAAAAATGAAAATATTAATATTTAAAATGATGTGTAATATTAATAGTAATTTTTTATAAATGTTAACTAAAAAAGAATGTAGTGGAAAAACGTATTTAATTTCATTTGGTTGCCAAAGGAACATTTCACATTTAAATTTAATTTAACTTAATGTACTAAAATAACTCAAACTAAAAATGAAGTAAAACATTTAAAATATAATAATAAATAAAAAACAAAAATACTAAAGTGTAAACTACAATTATAATGAATTTGGAAAATATATTAATAAAAACTAAATCAGAATATTAATACAAACATTTTCTGTCATTTAAAAAAACTATAAAATCAAAATTAAAAATGTTTTCATTTCAGCTAGTTTACATTTAACATTTTCATTCAGTTAAACAAAAAAATACTAAATATTAACTAAAATTATATTGAAAATGAAAAAAAAACTTTTTCAAAATAAAGTAGATAAACACTATACTAGTTCAGTAACAGCGATGCCCATCTTGTGCTGTGATATAATAATAATAATGTATGTAAACGGAAAGCTCTCGTCTATTGTCCTGCGGGGGACTGATGAGGGTGAAGGGTCTGCAGCTGCTCGCAGGGTCCTCATGGGTTGACTCTTAATATGCCCGCATGCACTTTAAACAACACATCTTTTATTCACCTTCAAAAATAAAAGAGGAACCTTTGTTTAGCATATATTTGTACTATACACACACACATGTATATATATATATATATATATATATATACACACACATACACACACACACACACACACACATATATATATATATATATATATATATATACACACATATATACACACACACACATTTTTTTGCACATCTTATTGTTTTGCACTTTTTATTCTATTGCACATTTTACTCTTATTTCTCTTTTTTTACCATATATATGCTCTTGTATTGTGTTACTTTTATATAATTTTTATTATTTTGCACTGTCCACTGAGCGGACCTGATTTCACTTACATTTCACTTCTGATTATATTAACATTTGTTAAAAATAAGTTTGATTTATTCTAATTCTTTCGATCACGAATTTGCTGTAACTATGCAATCTTATACTCAATTCATAGATGAAAGGTGGACATGGTGATAATTGATAACAGTGTTGCACAATACTGAATGTGTAATGAGACGTGAATATGTAATGAGGGCGGGGCTTGAGTGACGCGTGACGTGAGCAGCGTGCGCTGCGCGAGCTTCAGCTTCAGTCAGGGATCGGATCTCCAGAGAGTCGAGACGCGCTCCGGACGCGCGCGGATGTTACGCACGGAATGACTGGGAATCGTCGATAAATGGGGTCCGTGGAATGGAAAACACATCAGCGGTTGCTGACTTTACTCTGGGGTTTGTCGTTTTCAGGTAAGACGTGCTATATTTGCCTATATTTGGACAGGAACCTCGTGCGTAAATGCTGGAGGTCTCCAGGTTCCGAGCGAGAGAATCTGAACGAGGGTCGTTTACTATGGACGACACCTCAACTTCATCTAGATGGGATTATAAGAGTGTGTTCAGTTATTGATAGATTATTTCGATGTGAATTGAGCTGTTGAGTGAACATAGTATCAGAACCAGAGCATTTACGATATTCAGACGCGGTGTTTGTGTTTGGAGACGAGTAAACATGACCGTTTTTAACGAGATAGTCTAACTCACCTATATATAGAGGGGGGGGGGGGGGGGGGGGGTTAATAAGCTTTATGCTGCGATATTTATCAGGTCAAATATACAATATTTAATAGTTCTGGTGTTATTTTATATCTTATTTATTTATTCATGGACCTTCACAAAGAAGTAACACTTTTTAAGTGGTTTAGTCAGTATTTACATTTGATTACTCCCTGAATGATTAAATATTACTTGTATTTTTATTTTGTGAAAGCACCTGAATAAAATAAATAAATAAATAAATAATAATAATAATAATTAAAAACACAATTTTTTTAAGTGGTTTAGCCAGTATTTTTATTTTATTACACCCTGAATGATTAAATATTACTTGTATTTTTATTTTTATTTTTATTTTGTGAAAGCACCTGAATAAAATAAATAAATAAATAAATAAATAATAATAAAAACACACAATTTTAAGTGGTTTAGCCAGTATCCTTATTTTATTACACCCTGAATGATTAAATATTACTTGTATTTTTATTTTTAGTTTTATTTTGTGAAAGCACCTGAATAAAATACATAAATAATAATAAAAACATACACTTTTTTAAAGTGGTTTAGCCAGTATTTTTATTTTATTACACCCTGAATGATTAAATATTACTTGTATTTGTATTTTATTTTTATTTTCTGAAGTTACATGAATAAAATAAATAAATAATAATAATAAAAACACACACTTTTTAAGTGGTTCAGCCAGTATCTTTATTTTATTACAACCTGAATGATTAAATATTACTTGTATTTTTAGTTTATTTTTATTTTCTGAAGGTACATGAATAAAATAAACAAATAAATATAACAATAAAAACATACACTTTTTTAAAGTGATTTAGCCAGTATTTCTTATTTTATTACACCCTGAATGATTAAATATTACTTGTATTTTTATCTTATTTTTATTTTGTGAAGATACCTGAATAAAATAAATAAATAAATAATAATAATAATACACACTTTTTACAGGGTTTAGTCAGTATCTTTATTTTATTACACCCTGAATTATTAAATATTACTTGTATTTGTATTTTAATTTTAATTTATGAAGGTACATGAATAAAATAAATAAATAAATAAATAATAATAATAAAAACACACTTTTAAGTGGTTTAGCCAGTATTTCTTATTTTATTACACCCTGAATGATTAAATATTACTTGTATTTTATTTTTATTTTCTGAAGTTACATGAATAAAATAAATAAATAATAATAATAAAAACACACACTTTTTAAGTGGTTTAGCCAGTATTTTTATTTTATTACACCCTGAATTATTAAATATTACTTGTATTTGTATTTTAATTTTATTTTCTGAAGTTACATGAATAAAATAAATAAATAATAATAATAAAAACACACACTTTTAAATGGTTTAGCCAGCATTTTTTATTTTATTACACCCTGAATTATTAAATATTACTTGTATTTGTATTTTAATTTTATTTTATTTTCTGAAGGTACATGAATAAAATAAATAAACAAATTAATAATAATAATAATAAAAACACACACTTTTAAATGGTTTAGCCAGCATTTTTTATTTTATTACACCCTGAATTATAAAATATTACTTGTATTTGTATTTTATTTTTATTTTCTGAAGGTACATGAATAAAATAAATAAATAATAATAATACAAACACACACTTTTAAGTGGTTTAGCCAGTATCTTTATTTTATTACACCCTGAATGATTAAATATTACTTGTATTTTTATTTTATTTTTGTTTTGTGAAGGTACCTGAATAAAATAAACAAATAAATATAACAATAATAAAAACACACACTTTTTTAAGTTGTTTAGCCAGTGTTTTGATTATTTTATTTTATTTTAGTGGGTGTCATGAATCAAACCAGTTATACAAATATGACTTAATATGACTGAATCAACCTGACTACATTAAGATGCATCAACAGAATCCATTACAAGGGTCAGATCAGGTATAAAGAGCTTCTTAAACCCATATTCACTGTGTATAGTATAAAAACAGTCATGAAGAATAGAATGAGAACGCATCAGTGTCCAGCTGGAGGACTCTTCTCTCTCAGTTGACCGTGTTTAAATACATTAGATCTACATTAGACCAGCATGCTGCATTGTGTCAGTAATGCCCGCTTTGATTCTCCTCTCCTCTCCTGCAGGTGTGTTTAGCTTTAGTGAGTTGTCGTTCTCCATCGAGCCCAAGGACGTGGCGGCGTCTGGCGGCGAGCGAGTTATTTTGGACTGTCAAGCTCAAGGCGAGTCGCCCATCGGCGTGCGATGGAGGAAGAACGGCGTCCCGCTGCACGAGAGCGGCCGCGTGCGCGTCTTGTCCAACGCCTCGCTCTGCATCTCCAGCTCAGTGCAATCAGACGAGGGCTTCTACCAGTGTCTCGCGCAGAACCGATACGGAGCCGTCCTGAGCCAAAGATCCCGTCTCACAATCTCAGGTGTGACACTGACTCACAACAAACAGGCCGTGTACTGACACAAACATGCTCAGCAAGCACTAAACCAAAAGACACTGACACAAACATGCTCAGCAAGCACTAAACCAAAAGACACTGACACAAACATGCTCAGCAAGCGCTAAAACCAAAAGACACTGACACAAACATGCTCAGCAAGCACTAAACCAAAAGACACTGACACAAACATGCTCAGCAAGCGCTAAACCAAAAGACACTGACACAAACATGCTCAGCAAGCACTAAACCAAAAGACATTACATTTCCTTTCAAGAACATGACGCCTGGTTTTGCATTGTGACATTATTTCAATAAAAAACATGTTGCACATCCAACTCTAAGTGCATTTTATAATTATACTTCATGATCAAATAATGTTACAATCTTAATGCAATTTCTTATTCTGGTGGGATGAAATATGATGATGACCCAGTCATTTATTAGGTTTAGTAATATTCTCCCATATAGTTCAAGATATTGCTTTTTATTTTCACGGTGAAACAACTTTTGCTCAGAAATTGTTAGTACATTTCAGAAAAATTACAAAGATCGGCAAGTAACATTGGACATTGAATAAATTAATATTAGTATTATTAACAATTATTATTATTTACTAATGCATTTTATAATTATACTTAATGATCAAATAAATGTCACAATCTTAATTTTCACTCAGAAAGTGCTAGTAAATTTCACAAACTACAAAGAACCAGCAATTAGCATTGAATTAAGCATGACATTTTGAAGTAGAAAGCATGAACGTGCTCCAAAAATCAATGTTTAACCAAATTCTGCTGATTTTTCTTTTTAAATTGTTGTAGAAAATGTTGAAAAAAGCCACGTGTTCAGTCTGGCCTTATACATGTAAAGATCTGAATTGAATATGAGTGATTTAACTATAGTTGTATTATGTTTCTGTCACATGACGGCTATAATAGAACGTTTGAATGCATTATAAGGGGGCAAAATATTAAATAATATTCATAAAGACCCAGGATGTGCTCTGACTCAGGCACAAACAGATTTTCAGATTGAAAAATTATGCATTATAAATCAATAAAATGGCATCAGATAAAACATTTACCTTTTAAAATCCCAAATTCTGCAGATTTTTCTTCCAAAATCATGTTGAAAAAGGCCACGTGTTCAATGTGGGCCATATATATGTAAATCTTTGAATTAGGAATGAATTGCATTGATGATTGAACTATTGTTAGGTGACGTTTCTTTCATTATATGTCTATAATAGAAAGTCTTAATACCTTATAGGGGTCAAATATTGAATAGTCTTCAGCAAAAGAGCTGAAATTGGACTCGTGCACAAGCAGATGGCATGCTCGCTCATGCTCGAGTTTGGGCAATGCCATTGTTTCCTGGTCGGTTACTCGCAGGAACCTGCTAAAGGATATTGCTGGGGTCTTTTGTCCCTCCTCTGACGGTGGGACGTTTGTTCAGCCATGAACCTGTGGACAGAGGAACAGCTGTGCCTCAGGCCTGACCGTCACAAAGAGAGCAGAGGTGCTGCAGATGAGATCAGGGGCGATGGGGAGGAACTTCTGATGGTCATGTGACGTTACACATTATGGGCTATTTGTGGTGATAGACTAATAGATAGAAAACTAAAACCATAAAAAAAAATCTTGTAAAAAAAATAATAATTATAAAATATTTAAACAAATACATAAAAAAAAAAAAAAAAAAAAAAAAATTTATATACTCAAAGTTAAATATAAATAATAATAAAATTAAATATAATTTTTTTTAACTAATTTAATTTCATTACTAAATCTAAAATAAAAATGAATAAAAACTATACAGACATATTTTTGTAACTAACAAAAATGTCGAAAATTACTAAAACTACCTAAAATTAAATTCAATTAAATTAAAACGATAAAAAACTAAAATGAAAACAGAAAATACAAAAAAAAAAATGTTTTCAGAATATTAATAGAAATATAATATCTGAGTTACAGCACTATTGGGCAATCAGGTTTTATTATATAAACATTAAATATAATTTCAATGGATCAGCAACACCTGGTAATAATATAATATAATTTAATATAATATAATAATCAGATACATATACATATATATATATATATATTTGCTTTTGTTATTAGCTGATTTTATATATATTATTTATAGATATTATTAGACGGTCTAACATATCATCCAATGCGATTAATCAGGCATTATTAACAATTAACAATTTGAAATGATTGTTATTATTACAAGAATAAACCACCAAGTAATAAAATAAAATAACCAGCATAAACCAGTAACTGTTCAAATAAAACATCCGCTCTAGATACTGTTGTTTGCATTAACTGTGGGAAGCATAATAATAATAAGAATTTTGGTCTAACTTTAGTTATCATTTTCATTGCTGAATTATAAATCAGATACATAATTAGCAAAGGCACCGGTATACCCACGATGCCCTTGGTGAGGCAGCATGTGAAGGGTTAAGGGTTTGTGCAGAGGCCGATGGGAGAGGTCAGAGGTCACAGGGCTTTATTCTGTTCTGACTGATGCATGAGATCCATTCACTGATGCTGGTCAATAGAGGGGGGGGGGGGGGGGGGGTCAAGTTGAAAAAGTGCTTTTCAGGGAACAGCTTGCTAATGTGGATTTTGTTGCTAGTTGGATGTGAGATTTTGTTTTTTTTTCTCTCTCAGATGAAATTATGCATTTATTTAAGATCTAGTTGAAGTGAAATACAAGATGAAAGTGTGATGTGATTTATGAAAATAACAATTCAAAACTCATGCCAAGAAAAACTCAGTTGCATAGAAATACAACCAGGGTTACTATAGTTAACTAAAACCACAATAACATTTACTTTGATTGACATAAAAAGCACTTTAAATGAATTTAAATATAATATATATTAAAAAAACACATTTTATTTCAGCTAGTTGCCAAGGCAACATTTCATTTGGTTTAATGTGAGATACTAAAATAAATAAATAAAACATAGACATTAAAAAAAATACAAATATTCAAAATATTAATAAAAACTATAGGCCTAATAGTATCTCAATGATGCTAATATAAAACTTGATGTAGTCTAATATATGTAAACGTAAATGCATTTGACCCAAAAGCTAAATAATAAAAACGATGTTTTGCTTGAAGAAAACACGGCTTGTTTTTTGATTTGTGAAACAAATTTAATACAAATTAAACACATTATGCACAAAATTATTGCTATTGTAAAGCATTCATATACTTTATAATCATACTTAATAATCAAATGATGTTAAATACAAAAAACAATTATATATATATCATTTATTGACAGGTTAATATTCATCCATATAGTTCCATATTCATCTCAAAGTTAAGTGTTAGATTGGTCTTTCTAGGGCTGGAAATGAACTATTTTGTTGGTATTTTAACAGCTTTATTATAAACGGCATAAAGTCACTGTGTTCATCCTAAACACATTTAATCAGGCTAGAAATCGGCTGGAATTGTGTGGACAGACGGACTTGACTGACCTCTGACCTTTGGCAGGACACCTTTGTGCTGTTTGACCTACGCATTGATCTGGACTTTACAACCCAGCTGACCAGACAGATACACACACAGACACGCACACACAGACACACACACACACACACACACAGAGACACACACACACACACACTCACCACACGCACGCACGCACGCACGCACACACACACACACTCACCACACGCATGCACGCACGCACGCACACACACACACACTCACCACACGCATGCGCACACGCACACGCACACACACGCACGCACGCACGCACGTACACGCACACGCACACAGACACACACACACACACACTGTGACACACACACACACTAAAGAGGCCTGGTTTAGCCTGGGTTAGGCTTTTTTCCCTTTTCATTGCTTCATTGCTTGTGTTGATTTCACTGCGTTCACCACATATTGACAAAACACTACCGCAGTATTTCAAACATATTTATGCCAAAAATCATTAGGATATTAAGTAAAGACCATGTTCCATGTACCATGAAGATATTTAGTACATTTCTGAAGAAAGTTTTGAAAACATATCTAAACTGAGACCTATGCTCTCTCGATGTCAAACCTAATTTGACACTTTATAAGCTGCATTATGAGCCTGACCACAGTAGCATGCATATTAACTCGTTTCAGATGAGTGTCATTGATTCTCTCTGATCTATAAAGAGTCGTTATTCACTGTCATTGGTCTATTGATTCATTGATTAGAGCAGCTGTTTGTTATTGGCTACTGTGCACTCTGACCCTTAACAGACAACCAATCACAGTTAAGAGTGCTCTATGCTGTAAGCTTCATATAAACACACACAGCAGATAAACGGAAATCACTTCATGTTATAACCCTCAAGTTTACTGGCGACAGCATCTTGCATCTAATGCATTTAAATGTGTTTAATATGTAGGAAACTGATAGAACGAGTTAGGGAGGACGGTCAGACCGTCTCGTGTTATTGTTTGCGTTTACTCGTATCTTTCAGACCTCATTATTGATTATGGCGGATTCATCTGTGTCTGTAAACTGATTCGTTTTAAAATGATTTATATTGATTTTGAAGGAAAGCCTTTCACTATTTGCTGTTGATGTTGGTCTAAACAACTGCTAGTCTCTTTATAAACTATAATTATAATACAAAATTAGATCTCTATTCAATTCTACATAGGCTCTATTTGATTTATACATGTTTGTGAACCAGTGGTATTTTAGTATCGTTGAGATACCATTGTTTTTTTCTGTTTTCATTTTAATTTTGGTTTTAGTAAATTTTTTATTTGTATATAGTTTAATTTTATTTTTTACATCAAGTTAAAATAAATGAAAATGAGAAATGCTGCCTTGACAACTAGCTGAAATAAAATAACTTTAATTGATCACATATTTTATTTTTAATGGTTTATTTTAGTATCCCTGAGATTTTATTCATATCTTGAATTATTTTTATATTTAATATTTTCTGTTTTCAGTTTAATTTCTGTTAAAGTTTTAGTAACAGTGTTAATTGTTTTTGTCATTTTATGTTGTTTTTTTCTTTAAATGTGTATTTATAGTTTTTATCAATTTTATTTGAGTTTTAGTTTTACTCGTTTTAATACATCAAGTGAAACTAAATTAAAATTAGAAATGTTTATTTTGCAAATAGCTGAAAAAGAATATGTATATGCTTTTTACATCTTATTTTCAGTTAAAATGTATTTTTATTTTTATATATATTCTTATTTGAAATTTTGTTTGGTTTTAGTGAACTACAATGCCCCTGTTATGAATCATTTATATATTTGTTTTCACTCAGAAATATTTACATTTATGCATTTAGCAGATATGTCACATAATGGACATATAAAAGGATACATGTTGATTTTGGACATGCAAAACTTTGTTAATGTGTTTCTCTCTCTCTTCCATTGACTCTTACAGATGTCCTGTTGTTCGTGACCCACCCGGTCCCTGCTGAAGTCACGCTGGGCTCCGTGGCCAGATTCTCCTGCACCATCGGTGCATCAGCCGTTATCAGCTGGGAACTCAACCAAAGATCTCTACCTCTGGATTCAGACAGGTGTGCAATTCAAAATACCAAACATGCTAAATAAAATGACATGGTGAAAGCCCTCAGTTTGATGTGTTTAACTGTAAATGTGCTTCTGCTTGTTTCAGAATCACTGTTTTGCCAAATGGAGCGCTGCAGATCCGAGATGTGACGATGAGGGATGCTGGGAATTATCGCTGCTTAGCAAAAAACATGGCCAGTCGAGTCAGGAGCCGAGAGGCCGAGCTGTCCATCATCCCAGGTCTGTGTTTGTGTGAGGATGAACGGTGATCATTATCAGATGCATTTCTGGAATAAAGGAAGCCGTAGCTTGCCACTGAATCGTCTCTGTTCCTCTCCAGCGTCGGGTCCGAGGCCTCTCATGAAACCACACATCATAGCAGGACCGCAGAACATCAGCGTCGGGCTGCGTCAGTCTGTGGTTCTGGAGTGTTTTGCGGAGGGAAACCCTCGGCCGCTTGTGTCCTGGAGCCGGGCCGACTCTAAACCCATAGATGTGTCCGGGGCCAGAGTGCTGGGAAACGGGAACCTGATCATCTCTGCTGTTAAAGCTCATCACAGCGGCACGTACCTGTGCCGGGCAACGACCCCGGGAACACGCAACTACACCATAACGGCCGGAAACCTCACCGTACTCGGTAAGAGATGTCTCTCTTTTTAGGCCTAAAAAAATGCATCTGGCCGGGATTTCGAAATCGCCCGAAATGTCCGGGATTCGGCTTTTGCTTTCTACAGTCACCATTCATTGTGTGCAACTGTGCATATTTGTATTAAAGTCCTGCACGGGACTGTTTTCTTAAACCTGCTGAACTATTGCATACATTAAATTTGACCGAAAAACTTGTATTGAAACATTTTGCATTCTACTTATGATAAAACTGGGGTAGATGTTCAGTTTTGGGATGACCACTGGTAGGAAGCCTTTTAGCTTTGTTTATGATCAGTCTGCATGAACGGTGACTCTAAAGTCGTTTAGGTATGAAAACGACATATTTTGAGTTTTGATATTTAGAATATGGTGCTACTTTAACCCCTCTCAAACCCAACACCCCCCGTTGCACCCAAATGTCCTCTCTTTTGTAAACTAAAATATGGTCACCCTAGTTATAGTTATTGTTCTTGGACAGTCCTGAAATCTTTGTTCTCACTGCATTTCTACTCATTTTCTGCAGTTCCACCGACTCTAGTAGAGAATCCAGAGAGTCAGACCCGACCCAGAGCTGGTACGGCCCGTTTCAGCTGTCAAGCCGAAGGGACACCTGTTCCCCAAATCACCTGGTTTAAGAACGGTCAGGTGATCCACTCCAATGGACGCACCAAGATGTACAACAAGTACGTACAGACAAATACCTCCAGTAAACCTCTACCAAATATCATAACCTGTATAATACTGACATATGTCCCTTCCTTGTGTGCCAGTAAACTGGTGATAACTCAGATTATTCCTGAAGACGATGCCTTTTACCAGTGCCAAGCGGAGAACTCTCAAGGTTCGGTTGTGTCCACATCCCGTCTCATCGTGGTGCTTTCGGAGGACCGTCCCAGCGCACCGCGTAACATCCATGCTGAAACCATCTCGAGCTCGGCCATCTTACTCGCATGGGAGAGACCGCAGTACAATGCGGATAAAGTCATCGCCTACTCTATACACTACATGAAGTCTGAGGGTAAGTGTTTGAAACTGGCATAAAGCTCCCAGATGATTATGTCTAGTTGTTATCCTCTTTCAACCAAATACTGGTTTACAGAGGAAATTTTGCTGCTGATAGTCATCACAAGTATAGATCTTATTATGAACAATTCATACATGCATATGTTTTATTTATATATATTTTTTTAACTCATAATATCTTCATAATAAAAGATTTCTCTTTGGTGACGTATGCAGGACTTTTCCAATCATTTAGTCAGCTTAAACTTCATCTACTGCAAGCTGCTCACATTCAGGTCTGCCTCCATTTTTGAGTGCCACGCCCACATCTCAACATCCAATCAACTACAGATGCATAGAACTAAGTCTTGCCTTAAACACCACCTCTTCAACCTCAAGCTCATCCATCTCCGCTTTTGAATGCCACGCCCACATCTCCTTATCCAATCAACAACCGATGAATAGAACCGAATTTTGCCTTAAACCCCGCCCCTTCAAGCGTATGCTCATCTGCCTCCACTTTTAAGTGCCACGCCCACAATTTCACGCCCACATTTCAGCATCCAGTCAACAACAGATGCATAGAGCCAAAGTCCTGCCTTAAACTCCGCCCCTTCAAGCTCACACTCACCCACATCCACTTTTGAGTGCCACGCCCACATCTTAACATCCAAATATCAACTAAAGCATACAACCAAGCCCCGCCTTAAACTCCATCCCTTCAAGCTCACACCCACCCACATCCACTTTTGAGTGCCACGCCCACATCTGAACATCCAATCATCAACTAAAGCATACAACATAGCCCCGCCTTAAACTCCACCCCTTCAAGCTCACACTCACTTACATCCACATTTGAGTGCCACGCCCACATCTGAACATCCAATCATCAACTAAAGCATACAACCAAGCCCCGCCTTAAACTCCACCCCTTCAAGCTCACACTCACCCACATCCACTTTTGAGTGTCACGCCCACATCTTAACATCCAATCATCAACTAAAGCATACAACCAAGCCCCGCCTTAAACTCCACCCCTTCAAGCTCACACTCACCCACATCCACTTTTGAGTGCCACGCCCACATCTTAACATCCAATCATCAACTAAAGCATACAACCAAGCCCCGCCTTAAACTCCACCCCGTCAAGCTCACACTCACCCACATCCACTTTTGAGTGCCACGCCCACATCTTAACATCCAATCAACAACCGATGCATAGAACCAAGCCCTGCCATAAATCCCGCCCCTTCAAACTCACACTCACCTAGCTTCACTTGGTTTTTGATATAATTCATTGGGTTTGTGTTAGGAAGGGAATATTAGCAGGATTTTTTTCTGTATAAACAGAGTCGTTAGAAAGAGACATGAGAAAATGGGTTAAAACAAACAGAGGATACACTTTAACGTTTGTTCTGATTTTGTTCCCAGAAAACATTAATATTGTGGCTAAAGAATGTTCAAACTACATGGTTGTGTCTGGTTTCTATTCATTCAGTTTGCCCTCAAGATAAAACTCAAATCTAATCTTGTAATCTAACTTGATACCAATTGTCTCCAATGTTGTGGAGAATTCTAATTGGCTGAATTAGAAACGGCACTGATCATAGTCTATACTCGCAGGACTAAACAACGAAGAGTATCAGGCCGTGATCGGGAATGACACGACCAGCCACATCGTGGACGATCTGGAACCAGCGCGAAACTACACGTTTTATATCGTTGCCTACATGCCGATGGGCGCCAGTCGCATGTCGGAGCAGGTCACGCAGCACACTCTGGAGGATGGTGAGTCCGTGGTCTTATAGACCAGTGTTTCCCAAACACTGTGATGGGTTGTCGAGTGTGCCGTGGAAAATTATCAAAAACGTCCTATCTCTATTATATTTCATTATTTTAAATCAGTGCTTTTGGTCATCGTTATGTCTGTTTGTAGGTTTGATACATATTTAACCAATGAAAAGCATTCAAAAGAGCTAAACCTTGTAATTGGATCATCAAATTGTCATTCAAACCTTATAACTCCACCCCGCTTCCAATCAAAATCAATGCAGCGACTCGCAGTTTGAAGACAAACGTCTACTTCTTTGCAATGTAAGGGTAAATGAAGAACTGATGTCTAAGTACAGTGTTTTCTTTACTCAAGTCTGTCTATAAAGGCTAATGTTTTTGTGTGTTTGAAGAGTGGAGAAGAAACATTTGCCCTCTAGTTGTAGCCAATGCACTTTTCTTGTTTTTAAATATCCTGTGCATTGCTTTTATATCATGAGATTTTGGCCAAATGTATTAAGCAACATGAAAATCTCAGCACCCATATAGCTACAATAACCTTTATAACCTGTATATTGATGAAAACGTAAAGCGATTAATGTACTGCCTCAGTTGTGGCTGTTCTAATTACAGACAAAACACAGCCTGCGTCCCAGTGTGCATACTATCATCCTAAATTATAAGTGAAATTAGTAATTGTCAATACTATTTAGGGCAGATAGGGTGGATAATATGCACATTGGGATGTAGGGATAGATTTCTAACATTCGCTCATCAAAAACCTTGTTAACTCCATTTGAGCATGATTTTCAGAATATGTTAAGTGTCTAATCATATATATATAAAGTCAAAATACAATTTCTGATGACGAATTATTTAATTATTGGGGGAAAAAACCGTTCCCCCTTTCTACTGTTTTTTTTTTAATGCTTGTGGTGTGCCGTGGGATTTTTTTTACTTATCAAAACTGTGCCGTGGCAGGTTGGGAAACACTGTTTTAGACAATTCCCAAAAGTTAAATTTCCCAGAACTCTTGTTTTTGATCCCTAGTGCCCCTCCGTACCCCTGAGTTGAGCCTGACGAGTCGCAGTCCCAGCAACATCCTGGTGTCCTGGCAGCCGCTTCCTCCCAAACTCAGCCGCGGACGTGTTTCTGCGTACCGTCTGTCCTATCGTACAGCCACGGATGAGCAGGTAATCTCTGTCGAGCTGCCCGTCCCGAGTGAGAACTGCACCCAGTACCTTCTGCAGGCTCTGCAGCCCGACACCATCTATCTGATCCGAATGTCCGCTTCGACCCGAGTGGGCTGGAGCCAACCGTCCGCCTGGAACTCCCATCGCACGCCCAAAACATCCAGCGCCACAGGTGAGAGCACAATCTACCTTAACTTGGCTCATAACTAGGGGTTAAATTGGGACGGGGCCATATGGGGCTGAGCCCTGGCACATAGGCTTACCTTAGTAACTCATCAAACGACATTCCTCGTACATTATCATCATTATAGGCTATGGTTTCAAACACTTTGCTCATTCTTACTGGTAGAGAATCAAACTGCATTTCCAATAAGCCTGTCTGCTGTTTCCCACCATCCACCCATGTAACCTTGTTTTAAATTAATATAATCATTTATTCTGACCCGTTTATTTTCTTAAAAATCGGTTTAAAGACTGAAATGTGAGGTTTATCATTTTAGATTAGTGCTGTCAAATGATTAATCGCGATTAATCGCATCCAAAATAAAAGTTGTTGTTTACATAATATATGTAACTGTAGTGTGTACTGTTTATTTATTATCTATGTATAAATACACACACATACAGTATATATTTTGAAAATATTTAAATGTATCAGCTGTAATTAAATCACGTTTTAAAGTCATTTTACAGTTTAATATGTTACCATAGACATTGCCCTATACTCTGCTCATATGGTATTCATTTATATTTGTAAATAATTTTTGCAGGTCTTAAAAAAGCTCTTAAAAAGTCTTACATTTGTGTACTTTGCACACTGTGATGTTGATTTTGATCAGCATTTCAGTGTTCGTAACAGAGGGCTCTCTTAACTTGTTATATTTTACAGTTTGTCAATATCATTGTTAATTGCTTGTTAATTGATCTTGAAGGCTTTGCATACACACAGAGCCCTCACATAACAAATCCCAATTCAACCCCTGCTCATAACCATCTGTTTTGCGATACTACACCCTCAAAAAGATGGAGGGTTTTTGCATCGATTCAATAGAAGAACCATATTTGGTTCTCCAAAGATTTCTTAAAAGGACTATTTTGAAGTGTGACATTTGTAAAATCTAAAAACCTTTTTCCAATAAAAATAACTTTTTGTACAATGGAAAGATTCCATGGGCGTTAAGGGTTCTTTGTGGAGCCATTGATGCAAATAAAGAGTATTATTACTCAGGCAGAGTATTATTTTTAAGTCAACACCTCCAAAGCTTGCACAGTCATCTCTTCACATTTTTCTCTGTAGTGTTACGCTTTTTTGATTTATATGCTCCTAAATTATAAGTCATTATGTTAGTTTACGTGTGCGTAAACTAATTAGGAATTTGTTCTCAGGACTTAATAATTAATTCCCTTATTGTAGGTAAATTGAATTAAGAAAAAGATATGAGACCAGGATTGTACTAATTTCTTACCTCGTTTTAGTAAATCACGGCCACCTCGTACTCATTTTTTCCTGTTTTAGTCAATCATAGTAACATCATAATGAATTCCCACAATTTAGTAAATCACAGCCACGTCATACTAATTTGTTTCTTAATTTTAGTAAATCATGGCCACGTCATAATATTAATTTGTTTCCTTGTTTAGGTAAATCATGGCCACATTGAACTAATTCATTCTATTTTTTTAAATAAATCACCATAGAAATTAGTTCCCTCGTTTTAGTAAATTGCGGCCACATCTTGCTAATTTGATCCCTCGTTTTATTTAATCGCGGCCAATTAGTACAAATTTCTTGCCGGTTTTAGTAAATCGCGACCATTTCATACTAATTAGTTTTAGTAAAACGTGGCCATGCTGTACAAACTTGATTTCGTTGTGGTCACATCATACTAATTAGTTCCCTTGGTTTAGTAAATCACAGCCACATCATCTCACTTCTTTCTCTAGTTTTTAATCAATTGAAACGAGGGAACATACTAGTACTGTTGCTACAAATTTACTAAAATAAGTGAAAAAAAAACGTGATTTGTGGAAATTACATCTTTGTCCGCATGTCATGTTCGGAGCTCCGTACAACTTCTATTCTCTCCTTCTGGTTTACGCATCTTCTTCTCTTGCTTTTGAATCCGGAAGAGCAGCTCTGTTTCATAAGATCCTTAACAGCGCCCCCTACCATATGTGTCCCTGGAGCACAAAACCAGTCGTAAGTCGCTGGGGTATATTTGCAGCAATAGACAACAATACATTGTATGGGTCAAAATTATACATTTTTCTTTTATGCCAAAAATCATTAGTATATTAAGATCATGTTCCATGAAGATACTTTGTAAATTTCCTACCGTAAATATATCAAAACTTCATTTTTGATTAGTAATATGCATTGCTAAGAACTTCATTTGGACAACTTTAAAGGCGATTTTCTCAATATTTAGATTTTTTTGCACCCTCAGATTCCAGATTTTCAAATATTGTCCAAACCATACATCAATGGAAATATTATTTATTCAGCTCTCAGATGATCCATAAATCTCAATTTGAAAAAAAATGACCCTTATGACTGGTTTTGTGTTCCATGGTCACATAACAGTGAAAACAGATTGCTGGAATAACTCGTCCATGTTGGGAAAGCATTGTGTAATAGATTACAGAAAATGTCTTCAATGGCAGGGAAAGAATTTTAAGATGTTTTTCATAGTTTGAGGAACATTTTAAAATCTAAAGAACCTTTTGGTGGAAAGGTTCCATAGCTGTTGAAAATTCTTCTTGGGACTCCAATAAAGAAGCTTTATTTTTAAGAATGTAGCATATGTAACCATCTAGACTACCCTAGCAACATCCTAGCAACCAGCCACAACTTTTGGCATCCTTCTGGCCCCACTCTCGTTTTCTCTCAGAAATTGAGTTTTCTTTAACGCTGCTTTCAGAAAGGTCCAATAGTCTCTGTAAGCTGCTAAAGTGGGCAGCTCAGACCGTGACAGATGCATTTGGCTTTCAGGACTCGGCTTTGTTCCGGCATGCTGTTTGTTACTCGATGACCCTTGACCCCGGCTGTCAGTTAGGAATTAAGGACGGCTCAGTTTCGGGTCATAAAGGGATCACTTCACTCTGCTAGGCAGCCTAAAGAATAGACCTGTTTCAGAAAGACGAAGGTGACGGGTCCCCCAATCGGCCTTTATTTTCTCTGTCAGACTTTTCTGATGGATATTTGCTCTACCGGATCCTTCTGTTATGTTTAGTTAGACGGACTGAGAGTGATTTCCAACAGAAAGTTTTGGGATTGAATATGGGCGTAATGGGGAAAAGTGGCTTTGTTTGCGTTTGAGTGGTTGAAAGATCTTATAAGGAACTCATCAAAGCCTTAATAATTGAAACCGACTTGATGGTGGAATGTCTCTGTTGAGTTGTTGTGTTGAAACTGATGGTATTTATCTATCCTTGACTGTACTGCTCTAAGCATTGCTTCTTTATTGATTCAGATCCTATATGTTTTCCACTTTGTAAGAAGCGGTTTCTCACTTCATGTATTGACTCGAGATAGTGTAGCAGACCTGTGTGCAGTTTAAGAAAGTAAATTGGATGTGTCCAGTGTTGGGGGCAAGAATATGACGCAAACCTGCAATAATTAAATATGTTAAAGGCACAGTATTTAATTTTTGCTGCTATTTAAAATACACAACGGCATAGTTTCAGTTGTTGTCTTCATCCCCACAGCTGATGCAATCCGACGGGACTCGGGCATAAATCAGGTTTGCATTAAAGCATTAAAGATTTATTAACATCTTAGTCTGAAGCAGAGTGAGGCAGAAAGCCGTCGAAGCGAAACGAGGCCTCTGAACGAGCACAAACATTTTGACGAGCGTGACACGCGGCTCGAAAGCAGCGGGGCTTTTATTATGCCACAGTCGAGCGCTTGCTCTCTTTCCGGTTGTGCTTATGAGGGGTAAACCAGTGCTGTTTTATCATGCTAGATACATTCTGTTGTAAGTTCTGTTGTAAAGCTACTTTGTGCGGTCGTCGCTGTATAATAAAATGCATAAAATATTAAAGTAAATATAAAATATTCTACAAAAGAAAACCGGAAATCGAAGGTGTATGACGTCATTGGCAGGCGACGTAAGGACACTAGGGACAGGTTTCACTAGTTAAAATTGCTTATTTCTCTGGATTTAAACATTCTCCGAAACATTTTGGATAATATTAGTACACAAGTCAGCAAAATATATAACTGTTTTAGTGGTTTTTGGATATTTTAATAAAGAAATCTTACATATTGTGCCTTTTGAACAACACAAACGTATTTAATCCCATTTTACCAACCAATGTGTTTGCTGCTGGCCTTTGATGGTCCAGTTCAATAAGCAAAAATGACTTTAGATAAACTAACTATTGTGCTTTATTGTTTTTTTATTGCTGAAGAGTGTTGAACCTCCTTCTCCTGCGTTATACTGTACAGACGTGATTTACTTTTTCAGGGAAAATTTAGCTTTAATATTAGTATAAGTTATTTAACTTTATGACTCCATTCTTCATTTTCACTCCAAAATAAGTAATGTTATGAATGTTAAATGCACTTTTTTTAGCCATAAATATATGGCGTGGGGTTGTAGCAGTGCTGTTTTATTAGTGGTGTTTGAAAGTTATTTAATCATTGCTATTACTAGTAATTTTTACCTGGCTGACAGTTTTTCCTCAGAAAACATACAGGTGTATTTTGACTCTGTAATCTGAACAGAAGTTGATTTAATGTGTCTGTTTGTGCCCTCAGTGCCTTCCGCCCCAAACCTTGAGCTAGAACCTCTGAACTGCACCTCAGTGACGGTCCGCTGGCATCCGGCTCCCAGCGACGCTGTCCTCCAGGGATACAAGCTGTCCTTTAACCCAGACGGCCAATCAGAGGACTCGGTTCTCCAGCTGCCCCCACATGACCTCCAGCACTCCATCACAGGACTCCGTGAGTGACACACATGCAGCTCTCGGTGTCTTCGGCCTCACTTAAAAGAAGACTCCTCTTCAAAAATCATTATTTCCTGATCATTTACTCACCCACATGTCATTCAAGATGTTCATGTCTTACTTTCTTCAGTTGAAGAAATTAATTTTTTTGAGGAAAGTTATATCTCGCAACTCTGAGTTTATATCGCTCAATTCTGAGTTTATATCTCGCAATTCTGAGTTTATATCTCGCAATTCTGAGTTTCTTTCTAGCAATTCTGAATTTATATCTCGCAATTCTGAGTTTCTTTCTAGCAATTCTGAGTTTCTTTCTAGCAACTCTGAGTTTATATCTCGCAACTCTGAGTTTCTTTCTAGCAATTCTGAATTTATATCTCGCAACTCTGAGTTTATATCACGCAATTCTGAGTTTCTTTCTAGCAACTCTGAGTTTATATCTCGCAACTCTGAGTTTATATCACGCAATTCTGAGTTTCTTTCTAGCAATTCTGAATTTATATCTCGCAACTCTGAGTTTATATCACGCAATTCTGAGTTTCTTTCTAGCAATTCTGAATTTATATCTCGCAACTCTGAGTTTATATCACGCAATTCTGAGTTTCTTTCTAGCAACTCTGAGTTTATATCTCGCAACTCTGAGTTTATATCACGCAATTCTGAGTTTCTTTCTAGCAATTCTGAATTTATATCTCGCAACTCTGAGTTTATATCTCGCAATTCTGAGTTTCTTTCTAGCAATTCTGAATTTATATCTCGCAACTCTGAGTTTATATCACGCAATTCTGAGTTTCTTTCTAGCAATTCTGAGTTTCTTTCTAGCAATTCTGAATTTATATCTCGCAACTCTGAGTTTATATCACGCAATTCTGAGTTTCTTTCTAGCAATTCTGAATTTATATCTCGCAACTCTGAGTTTATATCTCGCAACTCGGAGTTTATATCTCGCAATTCTGAGTTTCTTTCTAGCAATTCTGAGTTTCTTTCTAGCAACTCTGAGTTTATATCTCGCAATTCTGAGTTTCTTTCTAGCAATTCTGAGTTTCTTTCTAGCAACTCTGAGTTTATATCACGCAATTCTGAGTTTCTTTCTAGCAATTCTGAATTTATATCTCGCAACTCTGAGTTTATATCACGCAATTCTGAGTTTCTAGCAATTCTGAATTTATATCTCGCAACTCGGAGTTTATATCTCGCAACTCGGAGTTTATATCTCGCAATTCTGAGTTTCTTTCTAGCAATTCTGAATTTATATCTCGCAACTCTGAGTTTATATCACGCAATTCTGAGTTTCTTTCTAGCAATTCTGAATTTATATCTCGCAACTCTGAGTTTATATCTCGCAACTCTGAGTTTATATCTCGCAACTCTGAGTTTATATCTCGCAACTCTGAGTTTATATCTCGCAAATCTGAGTTTATATCTCGCAATTCTGAGTTTCTTTCTAGCAATTCTGAATTTATATCTCGCAACTCTGAGTTTATATCTCGCAACTCTGAGTTTATATCTCGTAACTCTGAGTTTATATCTCGCAGTTCTGAGTTTATATCTCGCAGTTCTGAGTTTATATCTCGCAGTTCTGAGTTTATATCTCGCAGTTCTGAGTTTATATCTCGCAGTTCTGAGTTTATATCTCGCAACTCTGAGTTTATATCTCGCAAATCTGAGTTTATATCTCGCAATTCTGAGTTTCTTTCTAGCAATTCTGAATTTATATCTCGCAACTCTGAGTTTATATCTCGCAAATCTGAGTTTATATCTCGTAACTCTGAGTTTATATCTCGCAGTTCTGAGTTTATATCTCGCAGTTCTGAGTTTATATCTCGCAGTTCTGAGTTTATATCTCGCAGTTCTGAGTTTATATCTCGCAATTCTGAGTTTATATCTCGCAACTCTGAGTTTATATCTCGCAACTCTGAGTTTATATCTCGCAGTTCTGAGTTTATATCACACAATTCTTCTCAAAAATTTTACGTTTATTTGAGTTTATATAAAGCAAATAAGGAGTTTTCTTCGGCGAGCTCTTCTGAGTTTATATCTTTCATTTCAGATTTTTTTTAATTTATGATATATTGTGCAAAAAAGTTTTTTTTTATTTTGTAATGAAAAAAGCTTTCAGAAATTCTAGTCTAAATTACCTGCTTAAAACAACTAGACATGTACATTTGATTAATCTAAAATGAGGAATCAGCCTCAACATATTTGAGAAATCATTATTATGTTGAGAAATCAACATATTTTACTTGTGTGGAAACCTAAAACTGGACAAGGAAGAATTCCAGAGTTTATTTTAGCATCTTTCCCATGTTTGTTTTCGTCGATTTGCCAGTCAATATTTGGCCTTCTTCTGTTGGCACTTAAGCACGGTCACCCTGTCCGCCGCAGTTTCCCCTCAAGGTCAGAGGTCACGGCCCAGATGTCTCCTTCCAGCTTTCCCAGCATTCTCCATGCCCGTCTATTGTGTTTGGGTTTAAGGTCGGCCAGAGGCCCGTGAGAGCGACCCTCCCCCGTCACCCTACAGCTGGACACTTACCGTGAACAAAGGATTCTGGGATTGCACTGAACTGGGCAGAAGTGACCAAAGAGCAAATTCCAGTTCAATCTCCTGATGGAGTGAAACTCTTTGTAATGGTTCGGGTTAGGCTAATATTTAATGGGAGATAAATCCTAAAACTTACATTTTTTAAGTAATTTGACTAGAATTTCTATATAGATGTTTTTCCAATTTTTACTGGGAAATATATAAATGTTCTAATTTTCTTAGACAATGGATAATTTTTGTTAATGGGGAATAAGTGTTTATTAAGAAAAATGTGTTAGTAATTTCATTAAGATTTTCATATGGAACCTTTTTCATTAAGAGCATTTTAGTAACTTCTCTAGCATTTATGAATTTTAACTGGGAAATAAATACATTTTGTAATTTTCTTAGAAAATATCTATATTTATAAATAACAACTAAAGTTTAATTGACCTAAAACGTAATTTTTAAAGAATATTTCTTATTACTTTAATTAGAATTTCCATATAAATAGAAAAGTTTTACCTACCTATTTTAATTTTTACTGGGAAATAAATACATTTTCTAATTTTCTTTGAAGATGTTTAAAACTTTAAATACAAAATAAATCCTAATTCACTTAAAACTTAAATTTGTAAGTAATTTGATTAGGATTTCCATACAGATATACATGTTTTATCTTTCTAATATTTTTTAACTTTCTTAGAATATTTATTGGAGCATTTCCAATTATTTAAATAGGAAATAAATCTTAATTTACTTGAAAATAATTTTTTAAAGAAAAGATGTAAGTCGTTTGATTAGGATTGTCATATACAGTAGATCTTTAATTTTCTATTAAAAAATATGGAATTATCATGGAATATGAATTTCAATTTGATCAAGATGTGTAAACAGTGATTTTTTTTGGTATTTTTTTTTCTCAGAAATGAAAGACTTAAACATTCAGCAATATTTCAAGGCCTGTTTTGTCCTAACTAGTTGCGCATGAAGTTTTATCTGGGTCCGGTCCCAGACCTCGGCTCATAAACCTCTCTCCTGTGACGTGACCTCCGAGCTCTGACCCCTCGACCTCTAGAGGCTTAAATACTCAAAACCCCCAGCACTGCACACACTGATCAGCTCTTCACATTCACTCCACTGTTCAGGTTGACCGATGTAAAACGTAGATAAGTTTCCAAACACGTGCATTCAGACCTGAACGTCTTAGAGCCATTTTAGCAATGCATCAACTTTTATTGTAAAACAAATTGAAAATGCACACATTGGATCAATATTTGCACGTGATTATGCAACATAAATGGTTGACCTTTTTAATGAAATACATGTTTCTGTGAAATTGGTCTTACATGCTAGACAGCAAAAGCATAATTTGCATAAATTAAATGACTCGTATATGCTGATTTCTCTGGGCTGAGTCACAGCTCCACCTAGTGTCTGTGTGATGCACTGCACATTACAAATCACTGTTCAAGGGCATTTTAATTATCTTATTTTGTCAAAAGTACATTTTTATTATGAATTAGGCCTATTATTATTATTATAAAAAACATATCTCAGACCCCAGAGTGAACTACCATGTTAGCTTTTAGAGCGAATACTGAAATGTCAACCATGTAGTTTATCTCTTTAAGCCTTTTGTATAATTTCACATAATATAATGTAATTTATGACATTATATGCAGTACTTTAATAATTGTATTATGTATTATTATGTTGTTCTACAAACCCCAGAGTGCCTTGTGAAACTGTTAGCATTCAGCGCTAATTCCTCAACATCAGCCATTTAGTTTATGAAAGTGAAAATATGATATTATTTGATATTTATATGATTTATGTTGTCCTATAGATTCCAGAGTAATGGTAAAACGGTTAGCATTCAGTGCTAATACCTCAATTTAGCCATTTACTATTAACTCTTTAAGAACTTTTGTGTAATTCCCTGTAAATCAGACAAATTATGAATTAAATGAGGTACTTCGGTTGTTTTATTACGTGTGGATATGATTTATTTTGTTCTACGGACCTCTGAGTGAAGTACCATGCTAAACTGTTAGCATTCAGTGCTACTACCTCAGTTTTAGTCGTTTACTTTGAACTTTTTAAGACATTTTGTGTCATTTATACAACATATAGCTAATTGTTTAACCTTATTATATATGATTTATATTATTTTACAGACATTTTGAGTAAAGTACCATGAAATGATGTTAGCATTCAGTGCTAATATGCTATTGTCAGACATTTAAGACCCTTTTAAATAAACAGTTCAGAAACTTATGATTATATGATGTGTTTTCTTATGTTATAATATGATTTATGTTGTTTTGCAGACCCCAGAGTGAAGTACCATGTGAAACTGCTAGCGTTCAGTGCTAACGGAGACGGCTATCAGGCTCATCAAACGGTCAACACTCCAGGCTGTCCATGTAAGTGTTTCAAAAGCACTCACAACATGGGATTTGCATATCAATATTTCACTAGAAAGCTTAAAACCAATCTTTCATAGCTAGCATGAAACACATGTAAAGACAAGCTAGTGCAAGTGCATTTCAAGAGTAATTTACTTAAGTACATTTTTTAAATCATTAGGGTTTTAATAAGCTTTGCTGTGCTTTTTGAGGTGTTGACTAACATACTTAAGCACATGTAAAGTACTTGATTAGATATAGTATCAAATAAAGATAAAATCATAATCAAGTCATTTACATGTGCTTAAGTATGTTAGTCAACACATTAAAAAGCACAACAATTGATTTAAGATATTTTACTCAATAACAAGACTAAAATAAGTGAGCTTATGCTTAAAACGAGAACAAATATCTGCAAACAGGGTCAGAAAAATAATATTGATTTCCCTTTATTTTTTTCTGACCGAAATGACACATCTTGTTTTATGCATAAACTCACTTAAAATGTTATACATTTTTCAAAAAACAAAACGTATTATTTTCAGTAATTTTGAATCTCGAGTATGTTATAGATATTTGAATAAAAAAAAATATTATTTGAAAAAATTCAAAAAATCTTAAAAGTGTATTTAAAAAAATATATATTTCTGTGGCATATTAAAGCCACTTAAGTGCATTTCAAGAGAGATACTTTCATGACTGTTTCTGTGTCATTTACTTAAGTACATTTTAAATCATTAGGGTTTAATAAGCTTTGCTGTGCTTTTGAGGTGTTGACTAACATACTTAAGCACATGTAAAGTACTTGATTAGATTTAGTATCAAATAAAGATAAAATCATAATCAAGTCATTTACATGTGCTTAAGTATGTTAGTCAACACATCAAAAAGCACAACAATTTATTTAAGATATTTTAATCAATAACAAGACTAAAATAAGTCAGAAAAATATGTAAAAAACACTTAGATGTCATTTGATTTAAACTTGTATGTCAGGTATTTAAATACATTTGTAACCTTAATAATGTTGCAATTTAGTAAATATATTAACTTTATGATTTAATCTTTAGTGTGTTATTTGATACTATATTTAAAGTTAATATATTTACTTGTTATTGAGTAAAATATCTTAATCAACATGCGTTACTTGAGACACAAAATGACTTGAGATATTAAGTCTCATTTTCTGACAAAATGTATTAAAATAAGTGAGTTGTATGCTTAAAACAAGAACAAATATCTGCAAACAGTGTCAGAAAAAATAATATTGATTTTCCCTTTATTATTTCTGACCCATGTAACACATTTGGTTCTTGTTTTAATGCATAAATCACTTAACATTTTAAAAAAAAATTCTAAAAACAAAACTTGTTATTTTCAGTACTTTTGAATCTTGAGTATTTTATAGATATTTGTATTTAAAAAATATATTTGCATTTGAAAAAATTCTAAAAATAAGTTTTTTATATTTTGTCAGAAAATTAGACAATATCTTAAGTAACTTCAAGTAAACCTTGATGTACGAATGTTGAGATATTTTACCGAGTAACAAGAAAAAAACAAGAAAAATTTAAAACAAACTTTCGTCGTAATGTAATTTCTATTGAAACTTGCATATCATGTATTTAAATATATTTGTATTGAAATTGCATGTAAAATATATAATCTTTAAATATAGTCTCAAATAATACAGTTACAGTTATAATTAATAAGAAGATCATTTTGCAATACATTCAGCATTTATCCATATTTCAAAGACAATAGAAATAATTATGAAATTACATATAAGATGTACTTAAGTTGGTCAATAAGCACTTTCAAGTTTAGCTAATTAGAATTAATATAACTGTAAATTATAAAATTTCCATTCAATTGTGAATAACATGCAATTCTTGAATGAATGATGCATTTAGTTTACATAAAACACTACATTCAGTTCACACTTAAGTATATTGTTGTTATTTAGATATTATTTCCATAATAAGTACTCTTTTTAAAAGTGTAGCTCTTATTACAAGGATAAGCTGATGTTAGCAGTTTAAATCCTCTTATTCAAGCTATTTGAAGCATTGTAAAGTCTAAAGTAATGCATGTCTCTCTGTGTGTCAGCGCACCGAACCGGCGTTTGGCCGTGCTGCCGTCTCCGGACCACAATCCAGGCTGCCGCGAGCAGCTCCTCGGCAGTCGGTCTGAGCTGGGGCCGCCCTGCCTTCAGTTCTGGGAAAGCACTCAGTTACTCCGTCCGCTACGGGCCCCTGAGTCCATCCGACGCCGTGCGCTACGTCCAGACGTGAGTGCTGCTTCAACAGTTAACTCCTGGATTCAGGGATCATGTGTGACTCTGGACCACAAAACCTCCAATCTCTATTCTAACTCTATTTTATCTATTTGGTTTATTTTTCTTTAATTAAAAAAACAACACTTGACCCGCTATCACTTGCACACTCTACTCGTTTTCTAAATACTTGTTTTTCTTAAAAACAACAACACTAGCTTTCTATATCCTTTTTCTATAATATCTACTTGCTTTCTTTGTGTGTGTGTGTGTGTGTGTGTGTATTATTATATATATATATATATGTGTGTGTGTATATATATAATATATATATATATATATATATTGTGTGTGTGTGTGTTATATATGTGTGTGTATATGTGTGTGTGTGTGTGTGTATATATATATATATGTGTGTGTGTGTGTGTATATAGTGTGTGTGTGTGTGTGTGTGTATATATATATATATATCTGTGTGTGTGTGTGTGTGTATATATATTATGTGTGTGTGTGTGGTTGTGTGTGTATATATATCTATATCTCTATGTATGTGTGTGTGTGTGTTTGTGTGTTAATGTGTGTGTGTGTGTCTATATATATCTGTATTTGTGTGTTGTGTGTGTGTGTGTGGTGTATCTATATATCTCTCTATGTATGTGTGTGTGTGTGTTTGTGTGTATCTATGTGTGTGTGTGTGTGTTTGTATCTATCTATATATCTCTGTGTGTGTGTGTATCTCTCTCTATGTGTGTGTGTGTGTGTCTATCTCTCTATCTCTGTGTGTGTGTGTGTGTGTGTGTGTGGTGTCTCTGTGTGTGTGTATCTATCGTGTGTGTGTGTGTCTCTATCGTGTGTGTGTGTGTGTGTGTGTGTGTCTCTCTCTCTCTCTCTCTCTCTGTGTGTGTGTGTGTCTCTCTCTGTGTGTGTGTGTGTGTGTGTGTGTGTGTGGTGTCTCTCTCTCTCTCTCGTGTGTGTGTGTGTGTCTCTCTCTCTCTGTGTGTGTGTGTGTGTGTGTGTCTCTCTCTCTCTCTCTCTCTCTCTCTCTCTCTGTGTGTGTGTGTGTGTGTCTCTCTCTCTGTGTGTGTGTGTGTGTGTCTCTCTCTCTCTCTCTCTCTCTGGCTGTGTGTGTGTCTCTCTCTTCGTGCTGTCCCCTTCTTCCTCCCCTCCCCCCTCCCCGTTTTTGTTTCCCTCCTCTCTGTGTGTCTCTTCCCCCCTCTCGTCTCTCTTTCGCCCCTTTCCCTGTCTCTCTTTCTCTTCCTCTCCTTGCTCTTCTCTGCCCTCCTTTCCCTGTCTCCCCTTCCCCTTTTTCTTCCTGTCTCCCTGCCTGTGTGTGTCTTCATATATACATAATTAATAAACACAGTACACACATATATATTATGTAAACAAAAGCTTTTATTTTGTATGCGATTAATTGTTTGACAGCACTGATATATCGGGCTAACTGAGACTTGTTATAGCACTTGCATATCATTTCTCTTTTGTTGGTTTTGATTGCATCTATTGTCCTCATTTGGATAAAAGCGTCTGCTAAATGACTAAATGTAAAACCAGTCATAAATATATTTATAGCAATAGCCAAAAATACATTGTATGTTTCAAAATACAACTATTTCTTATATGCCCAAATCATTAGTATATTAGATCGTGTTCCATGAGGATATTTTGTACATTTTCTACCACAAATAGATCAAAACGTAATTTTTGATTAGTAATATGCATTGCTAAGAACTTATTTGAACAACTTTAAAGATGATTTTCTCAATATTTATATTTTTTTGCACCCTCAGATTCCAGATTTTCAAATATTGTCCGATCATAACAAACCATACATCAATGGAAATATTATTTATTCAGGTTTGTTGCATACATGTTTTCTCCTTCTTCAGCTCTGAGCAAGCGGTGACGGTTACGGGTCTCCGGCCGAACACGCGTTATGAGTTTTCGGTGCGTCTTCATGTGGATCAGATGTCCAGTGCCTGGAGCGCCTCCGTCTATCAGAGGACTCTGCTGGAAGGTACCGGCCCTTTGAGATACTCTTAGACGTTTTTTCAAAGTATGATTTCATTTTTATTTATATATTTTCATTTGAACATTTTACTTAAAGGCTTAATAAGTTTGTTTTGTGTTTTTGACATTTTTATATTTCATAAATATAATTTGATATGTCAGTTTGGTTATTTTAATACATCACGTTAAACTACATGAAACTTTGTTTAGCATTACATTTTTATTTAAGTTTATTTTATTTCAAGTAAAGTAACTATAATATTCTTCGTCCAGATTAGTATTGTTTATCCACCAAATTAATTCTTTACATATTGTGTTTGTTAAAACAAAGTAGCAAACGGTTCAAGAAAACACTGTCACTATAATTTTAAGGTTTTAGCAATTTTGTTATATATATTTCACATTTTTGTATTTAATTTAATTTGAATATATCTATGTCCATATAGTTTTTATTAAATCAGGTTAATCTAATTTAAATTAAGAAATGGTTTCTTGGAAGCTAGCTGAAATATATTTTCTTTAAAATATACTATTTAATTTCAGTTAAAGTAAATGTTTTTTGTATGGTTTTAGTTTTAGTAAATGATTATAACTTTGGTTCAGACCAGTATTTCCACTAAATTATTTGTTGATATATTGTATATTTTGTAAAAACAAAGCTCCAAGCAATTAAAGACTGTCTCCATAATTTTAGTTATAACAAGTTTTAGTCATTTTGCTGTGTTTTGACATTTTTATTAGTGTTTTTTTATATGCTTATAGCATTTTTATTTTTGTTTTAGTTATTTTAGTGCAGAAAAATAAGAATAAAAAATAAAATAAAATATGTTATTTCAGTTTAACATTTATTTTGTTCAAAGTGACATCAAATTAATTCACAGTTTTAGTTATTTAAGTATAAATGTGTCCCTGGAGCACAGAAGCAGTCATAAGCAGCACAGCTATATTTGTAGCAATAGCCAACAATACACTGTATGGGTCAAAATTATACATTTTATTTTATGCCAAAAATTATTAGATATTAACCTGTTAACTGTCAGTTCCACTTTTTGAGTATAGGGCTGAAAATGACATTTCCAACTTAAAATGTTATACATGTTGAATGCTTTGGAGCAGAGACTTAAGGTTGATCTCTCTTTAAAGAAGACACTTGGCAGAGTTTTGTAGATGTGAAAAACGTTATAAGTATATTACAAAAAAAGTTATGGAAATTTAAGTTTATGAAAAATAAAATATACTTTTATTTAATATCAAATATTTTACAAAACCTGAATAAGTTGTGTTCCAAATTTGAGGTTAATATCTCAAAAAATGAGCTTTCGGTGAAATTTTGTTTGGGCGCAGTACCAAGCTTCTCCACTAAATGACCATCAAACCCCATTGATAACATATAAGGGCGGCTACACT
>QVTF01019748.1:55000-83443 GCA_003573665.1 Oxygymnocypris stewartii | reverse complement strand
TGAACAGATCTAATATAGTGTACACGCACAGATCTAATATAGTGTTACACTGCACAGATCTAATATAGTGTTACACCGCACAGATCTAATATAGTGTACACCGCACAGATCTAATATAGTGTTACACTGCACAGATCTAATATAGTTACACGCACAGATCTAATATACCGTTACACTGCACAGATCTAATATACCGTTACACTGCACAGATCTAATATACGTTACACTGCACAGATCTAATATACTGTTACATGCACAGATCTAATATAGTGTTACACCGCACAGATCTAATATAGTGTTACACTGCACAGATCTAATATAGTGTTACACGCACAGATCTAATATACCGTTACACTGCACAGATCTAATATAGTGTTACACCGCACAGATCTAATATACCGTTACACCGCACAGATCTAATATAGTGTTACACTGCACAGATCTAATATAGTGTTACACCGCACAGATCTAATATAGTGTTACACGCACAGATCTATATAGTGTTACACCGCACAGATCTAATATACTGTTACACCGCACAGATCTAATATACCGTTACATGCACAGATCTAATATAGTTACACGCACAGATCTAATATACCGTTACACTGCACAGATCTAATATAGTTACACGCACAGATCTAATATACCGTTACCGCACAGATCTAATATACCGTTACACCGCACAGATCTAATATACCGTTACACTGCACAGATCTAATATAGTGTTACACGCACAGATCTAATATACCGTTACACTGCACAGATCTAATATAGTGTTACACGCACAGATCTAATATACCGTTACACGCACAGATCTAATATAGTGTTACACGCACAGATCTAATATACTGTTACACCGCACAGATCTAATATAGTGTTACACCGCACAGATCTAATATAGTGTTACACTGCACAGATCTAATATAGTGTTACACCGCACAGATCTAATATACCGTTACACTGCACAGATCTAATATACCGTTACACTGCACAGATCTAATATACCGTTACACTGCACAGATCTAATATACTGTTACACCGCACAGATCTAATATAGTGTTACACCGCACAGATCTAATATAGTGTTACACCGCACAGATCTAATATAGTGTTACACTGCACAGATCTAATATACTGTTACACCGCACAGATCTAATATACTGTTACACCGCACAGATCTAATATACTGTTACACCGCACAGATCTAATATACTGTTACACCGCACAGATCTAATATACTGTTACACCGCACAGATCTAATATACTGTTACACCGCACAGATCTAATATACTGTTACACCGCACAGATCTAATATACTGTTACACTGCACAGATCTAATATTACCGTTACACCGCACAGATCTAATCTAGTGTTACACCGCACAGATCTAATATACCGTTACACCGCAAGCATCTTAATATACCGTTACACCGCACAGATCTAATATAGTGTTACACCGCACAGATCTAATATAGTGTTACACTGCACAGATCTAATATACCGTTACACCGCCACAGATCTAATATACCGTTACACTGCACAGATCTAATATAGTGTTACACCGCACACAGATCTAATATACCGTTACACCGCACAGATCTAATATACCGTTACACCGCACAGAATCTAATATAGTTGTTACACCGCACAGATCAATATACCGTTACACCGCACAGATCTAATATACCGTTACACTGCACAGATCTAATATAGTGTTACACCGCACAGATCTAATATACCGTTACACCGCACAGATCTAATATACCGTTACACCGCCACCAGATCTAATATAGGTTACACCGCACGATCTAATATAGTGTACCACTGAACAGATCTAATATAGTGTAATGATAACATATAATATATATATTGTTATAAGGGAAACAGGTCAATTTAGCTCAAAGGGAATCATTAATGATTTTATAGGGAATTTGAACAGACTCACTGTTTCACGGCGATTCACCGAACAAGCCGTATAACAAACTCTGCACTGGATATTAAAATCCCAAAATATAGTGAAAACACTATTAAATAGCACAGTAACAAAATCGACAGATTAAGGCATTAACTTATGAGCACAAAACACAAGATATTTCTCTTTTCAATATAAACAAGACTTTATTTATATAACTCTAAGACATGTAAACTAATCTACACATGAACACAAGCATTCACACATTCACGCGTTGCAGAAAGAGAGAAAGTGAGGAAAGGATTAGATTAAAAGAATGAGGAATTTGATATCCCACGTTTACAGCAATATGTGCAATTGCATAAACCTGAACAACCATCAATCACAATTTTAACACTCGCATTGAGTTTTCAATGAGGCTAAAATCTATTTTCAATATTACACCAGCTACAGCAAGAATCTGGGGTTTGTACTTGCGTTGCTTTTGTGTTTAAAGATTTCCCTTTGTCCTCCGTCTTTGCGGGAAAGGGTTTCTCCGAAGTCGCTGATTGGCTTAAAGTTCAGGAGTCGTTGAAGTGGGCGTTGGCTCGTGGCTGGCCCTGCAGAGTTTTGGGCTGGTTTCCGCTGGCAAACGTAACTTAGCACACGGACTCAACGGAAAGAAAATAAACTAAAGTAAAAGAACAAAAGGATGTAAAGAGCTAGGTGGTTTTTCTTCTCATCATGGTAGCAACTGGCTGGGTGTGGTCCAGAGCTGAAGAGAGAGTCAGTAGATGGCATTCTCAAGAGAGTGCATTTTTCCGGAGAGAGAGAGAGAGATCCAAGAGAAGTGAAGAATTCAAGAGCGCGAGGAGAAGTTAAGAGAGAGTTAAGAGAGTGTCCTGGGTATTTATTCTCGGCCTTTTAGGGACCTCCCAATGGTTGTCTTGACCAATTAGATCCCATGCTGGCTCTTTGTTTCTTCACCCAATCAATAAATCACATGTCATGGTCAGTCACATTGCCCGAATTCTACATTCTCTTGCAAAATATCCTTTTGAATGTGATTTCTATAACCAGAATATGATGCATTTGATAGGAAATCCATCAAAAGAAATGATTAAAGCTATACTTATGACACTCATACATACCAAACATGACATTAACCCTTAAGGCTTACGCTATTCAATACTAATAAAAGCACGACAAACACAATGATTAAAACAAGGATATTCAAATTTGTGGGTCACATACATAATATGCAGTTATGCATAGAAATGATTAGTTTCATTAACCATGAGAATGAAAGTACTTTAAGATGATTTTACAGTCTGTAGCTGTGATTTCTATCACAGATTTACATGTAATGGTCACATGTTGCATCTCTTTGACCATCAATATTTATTCCTCAAATGTATTACCAAATTCCTGCATTGGAATTATCATGAAGTGTTCCTTTGGTTTTGCGGTTGCAGGCTGTATTCAGACGGGCTGGAGCTAGGGTCTGATTTATGACTTCCTGCTGTTGTCCTGTGGAATTCGGCTTCTCATGTTTCAACCATGCTTCGATCGAATCTTGATTTATCTGATATTCTATCTGATATTCGGCCTTGATATTCTACAATAGTGTTACACCGCACAGATCTAATATAGTGTTACACCGCACAGATCTAATATACTGTTACACTGCACAGATCTAATATACCGTTACACTGCACAGATCTAATATACTGTTACACCGCACAGATCTAATATAGTGTTACACCGCACAGATCTAATATACTGTTACACCGCACAGATCTAATATAGTGTTACACCGCACAGATCTAATATACCGTTACACTGAACAGATCTAATATACCGTTACACCGCACAGATCTAATATAGTGTTACACTGAACAGATCTAATATAGTGTTACACCGCACAGATCTAATATACCGTTACACCGCACAGATCTAATATAGTGTTACACTGAACAGATCTAATATAGTGTTACACCGCACAGATCTAATATACTGTTACACTGCACAGATCTAATATACCGTTACACTGCACAGATCTAATATACTGTTACACCGCACAGATCTAATATAGTGTTACACCGCACAGATCTAATATACCGTTACACTGAACAGATCTAATATACCGTTACACCGCACAGATCTAATATAGTGTTACACTGAACAGATCTAATATAGTGTTACACCGCACAGATCTAATATACCGTTACACCGCACAGATCTAATATACCGTTACACCGCACAGATCTAATATACCGTTACACCGCACAGATCTAATATACCGTTACACCGCACAGATCTAATATACCGTTACACTGCACAGATCTAATATAGTGTTACACTGCACAGATCTAATATACCGTTACACTGAACAGATCTAATATAGTGTTACACTGCACAGATCTAATATACCGTTACACTGCACAGATCTAATATAGTGTTACACTGCACAGATCTAATATAGTGTTACACCGCACAGATCTAATATAGTGTTACACTGCACAGATCTAATATACCGTTACACCGCACAGATCTAATATAGTGTTACACCGCACAGATCTAATATACTGTTACACCGCACAGATCTAATATACTGTTACACTGCACAGATCTAATATACCGTTACACCGCACAGATCTAATATAGTGTTACACCGCACAGATCTAATATACCGTTACACCGCACAGATCTAATATACCGTTACACCGCACAGATCTAATATAGTGTTACACCGCACAGATCTAATATAGTGTTACACTGCACAGATCTAATATACCGTTACACCGCACAGATCTAATATACCGTTACACTGCACAGATCTAATATAGTGTTACACCGCACAGATCTAATATACCGTTACACCGCACAGATCTAATATACCGTTACACCGCACAGATCTAATATAGTGTTACACCGCACAGATCTAATATACCGTTACACCGCACAGATCTAATATACCGTTACACTGCACAGATCTAATATAGTGTTACACCGCACAGATCTAATATACCGTTACACCGCACAGATCTAATATACCGTTACACCGCACAGATCTAATATAGTGTTACACCGCACAGATCTAATATAGTGTTACACTGAACAGATCTAATATAGTGTAATGATAACATATAATATATATATTGTTATAAGGGAAACAGGTCAATTTAGCTCAAAGGGAATCATTAATGATTTTATAGGGAATTTGAACAGACTCACTGTTTCACGGCGATTCACCGAACAAGCCGTATAACAAACTCTGCACTGGATATTAAAATCCCAAAATATAGTGAAAACACTATTAAATAGCACAGTAACAAAATCGACAGATTAAGGCATTAACTTATGAGCACAAAACACAAGATATTTCTCTTTTCAATATAAACAAGACTTTATTTATATAACTCTAAGACATGTAAACTAATCTACACATGAACACAAGCATTCACACATTCACGCGTTGCAGAAAGAGAGAAAGTGAGGAAAGGATTAGATTAAAAGAATGAGAATTTGATATCCCACGTTTACAGCAATATGTGCAATTGCATAAACCTGAACAACCATCAATCACAATTTTAACACTCGCATTGAGTTTTCAATGAGGCTAAAATCTATTTTCAATATTACACCAGCTACAGCAAGAATCTGGGGTTTGTACTTGCGTTGCTTTTGTGTTTAAAGATTTCCCTTTGTCCTCCGTCTTTGCGGGAAAGGGTTTCTCCGAAGTCGCTGATTGGCTTAAAGTTCAGGAGTCGTTGAAGTGGGCGTTGGCTCGTGGCTGGCCCTGCAGAGTTTTGGGCTGGTTTCCGCTGGCAAACGTAACTTAGCACACGGACTCAACGGAAAGAAAATAAACTAAAGTAAAAGAACAAAAGGATGTAAAGAGCTAGGTGGTTTTTCTTCTCATCATGGTAGCAACTGGCTGGGTGTGGTCCAGAGCTGAAGAGAGAGTCAGTAGATGGCATTCTCAAGAGAGTGCATTTTTCCGGAGAGAGAGAGAGAGATCCAAGAGAAGTGAAGAATTCAAGAGCGCGAGGAGAAGTTAAGAGAGAGTTAAGAGAGTGTCCTGAGTATTTATTCTCGGCCTTTTAGGGACCTCCCAATGGTTGTCTTGACCAATTAGATCCCATGCTGGCTCTTTGTTTCTTCACCCAATCAATAAATCACATGTCATGGTCAGTCACATTGCCCGAATTCTACATTCTCTTGCAAAATATCCTTTTGAATGTGATTTCTATAACCAGAATATGATGCATTTGATAGGAAATCCATCAAAAGAAATGATTAAAGCTATACTTATGACACTCATACATACCAAACATGACATTAACCCTTAAGGCTTACGCTATTCAATACTAATTAAAAGCACGACAAACACAATGATTAAAACAAGGATATTCAAATTTGTGGGTCACATACATAATATGCAGTTATGCATAGAAATGATTAGTTTCATTAACCATGAGAATGAAAGTACTTTAAGATGATTTTACAGTCTGTAGCTATGATTTCTATCACAGATTTACATGTAATGGTCACATGTTGCATCTCTTTGACCATCAATATTTATTCCTCAAATGTATTACCAAATTCCTGCATTGGAATTATCATGAAGTGTTCCTTTGGTTTTGCGGTTGCAGGCTGTATTCAGACGGGCTGGAGCTAGGGTCTGATTTATGACTTCCTGCTGTTGTCCTGTGGAATTCGGCTTCTCATGTTTCAACCATGCTTCGATCGAATCTTGATTTATCTGATATTCTATCTGATATTCGGCCTTGATATTCTACAATAGTGTTACACCGCACAGATCTAATATAGTGTTACACCGCACAGATCTAATATACTGTTACACTGCACAGATCTAATATACCGTTACACTGCACAGATCTAATATACTGTTACACCGCACAGATCTAATATAGTGTTACACTGCACAGATCTAATATAGTGTTACACTGAACAGATCTAATATAGTGTTACACCGCACAGATCTAATATACCGTTACACCGCACAGATCTAATATACCGTTACACCGCACAGATCTAATATACCGTTACACCGCACAGATCTAATATAGTGTTACACCGAACAGATCTAATATAGTGTTACACCGCACAGATCTAATATAGTGTTACACCGCACAGATCTAATATAGTGTTACACAGCACAGATCTAATATAGTGTTACACCGAACAGATCTAATATAGTGTTACACAGCACAGATCTAATATAGTGTTACACAGCACAGATCTAATATAGTGTTACACCGAACAGATCTAATATACCGTTACACTGCACAGATCTAATATAGTGTTACACCGAACAGATCTAATATACCGTTACACCGCACAGATCTAATATACCGTTACACTGCACAGATCTAATATAGTGTTACACTGAACAGATCTAATATACTGTTACACTGCACAGATCTAATATAGTGTTACACCGCACAGATCTAATATAGTGTTACACCGCACAGATCTAATATAGTGTTACACCGCACAGATCTAATATAGTGTTACACCGAACAGATCTAATATACCGTTACACTGCACAGATCTAATATACCGTTACACCGCACAGATCTAATATACTGTTACACTGCACAGATCTAATATACCGTTACACTGCACATATCTAATATACCGTTACACTGCACAGATCTAATATAGTGTTACACCGCACAGATCTAATATACCGTTACACTGCACAGATCTAATATAGTGTTACACCGCACAGATCTAATATACCGTTACACTGCACAGATCTAATATAGTGTTACACCGCACAGATCTAATATACCGTTACACCGCACAGATCTAATATAGCGTTACACTGCACAGATCTAATATAGTGTTACACTGCACAGATCTAATATACCGTTACACTGCACATATCTAATATAGCGTTACACTGCACAGATCTAATATACTGTTACACTGCACATATCTAATATAGTGTTACACTGCACAGATCTAATATACCGTTACACTGCACATATCTAATATACCGTTACACTGCACATATCTAATATAGTGTTACACTGCACAGATCTAATATACCGTTACACTGCACATATCTAATATAGTGTTACACTGCACAGATCTAATATAGCGTTACACTGCACAGATCTAATATAGTGTTACACTGCACAGATCTAATATAGTGTTACACCGAACAGATCTAATATACCGTTACACTGAACAGATCTAATATAGTGTTACACTGCACAGATCTAATATAGTGTTACACTGCACAGATCTAATATACCGTTACACTGAACAGATCTAATATAGTGTTACACTGCACAGATCTAATATAGTGTTACACCGAACAGATCTAATATAGTGTTACACCGAACAGATCTAATATACCGTTACACTGAACAGATCTAATATAGTGTTACACTGCACAGATCTAATATAGTGTTACACCGAACAGATCTAATATACCGTTACACTGAACAGATCTAATATAGTGTTACACTGCACAGATCTAATATAGTGTTACACTGCACAGATCTAATATACCGTTACACTGAACAGATCTAATATAGTGTTACACTGCACAGATCTAATATAGTGTTACACCGAACAGATCTAATATAGTGTTACACCGAACAGATCTAATATACCGTTACACTGAACAGATCTAATATAGTGTTACACTGCACAGATCTAATATAGTGTTACACCGAACAGATCTAATATAGTGTTACACCGAACAGATCTAATATAGTGTTACACCGAACAGATCTAATATACCGTTACACTGCACATATCTAATATAGTGTTACACCGAACAGATCTAATATAGTGTTACACTGCACAGATCTAATATAGTGTTACACTGCACAGATCTAATATAGTGTTACACCGAACAGATCTAATATAGTGTTACACCGAACAGATCTAATATACCGTTACACTGAACAGATCTAATATAGTGTTACACTGCACAGATCTAATATAGTGTTACACTGCACAGATCTAATATAGTGTTACACCGAACAGATCTAATTTTTATACCGTTACACTGCACAGATCTAATATAGTGTTACACCGAACAGATCTAATTATAGTGTTACACCGAACAGATCTAATATACCGTTACACCGCACAGATCTAATATAGTGTTACACCGCACAGAATCTAATATACTGTACACTGCACAGATCTAATATAGTGTTTACACCGCACAGATCTAATATACCGTTTACACCGCAAGATCTATAATATAGGTGTTACAGCTGAACAGATCTAATATAGTGTTACACTGCACAGATCTAATATAGGGTTACACTGCACAGATCTAATATAGTTGTTTACACCGCACAGATCTTAATATACCGTTACACGCACAGATCTAATATAGTGTTACACTGAACAGATCTAATATACTGTTCACACTCGCCACAGATCTAGTGTACACCGAAACGGATCTAATATACCGTGTACACCGCACAGATCTAATATAGTGTTACACCGCACAGATCTAATATAGTGTTACACCGCACAGATCTAATATAGTGTTACACTGCACAGATCTAATATAGTGTTACACCGCACAGATCTAATATAGTGTTACACCGCACAGATCTAATATAGTGTTACACCGCACAGATCTAATATAGTGTTACACCGCACAGATCTAATATAGTGTTACCAATAGGTTACACCGCACAGATCTAATATAGTGTTACACCGCACAGATCTAATATAGTGTTACACCGCACAGATCTAATATAGTGTTACACTGCACAGATCTAATATAGTGTTACACCGCACAGATCTAATATACCGTTACACCGCACAGATCTAATATAGTGTTACACAGCACAGATCTAATATAGTGTTACACTGCACAGATCTAATATAGTGTTACACAGCACAGATCTAATATAGCGTTACACTGCACAGATCTAATATACCGTTACACTGCACAGATCTAATATACTGTTACACCGCACAGATCTAATATACCGTTACACCGCACAGATCTAATATACCGTTACACTGCACAGATCTAATATACCGTTACACCGCACAGATCTAATATAGTGTTACACCGCACAGATCTAATATAGTGTTACACTGCACAGATCTAATATAGTGTTACACTGCACAGATCTAATATACCGTTACACCGCACAGATCTAATATAGTGTTACACCGCACAGATCTAATATAGTGTTACACTGCACAGATCTAATATAGTGTTACACCGCACGGATCTAATATAGTGTTACACCGCACAGATCTAATATACCGTTACACTGAACAGATCTAATATACTGTTACACCGCACAGATCTAATATACCGTTACACCGCACAGATCTAATATAGTGTTACACCGCACAGATCTAATATACCGTTACACCGCACAGATCTAATATAGTGTTACACCGCACAGATCTAATATACCGTTACACCGCACAGATCTAATATACCGTTACACCGCACAGATCTAATATAGTGTTACACTGCACAGATCTAATATACCGTTACACCGCACAGATCTAATATAGTGTTACACCGCACAGATCTAATATACCGTTACACCGCACAGATCTAATATACCGTTACACTGCACAGATCTAATATACTGTTACACCGCACAGATCTAATATAGTGTTACACTGCACAGATCTAATATACCGTTACATTGCACAGATCTAATATAGTGTTACACTGCACAGATCTAATATACCGTTACATTGCACAGATCTAATATAGTGTTACACCGCACAGATCTAATATAGTGTTACACTGCACAGATCTAATATAGCGTTACACTGCACAGATCTAATATAGCGTTACACCGCACAGATCTAATATAGTGTTACACCGCACAGATCTAATATACCGTTACACCGCACAGATCTAATATACCGTTACACTGCACAGATCTAATATACCGTTACACCGCACAGATCTAATATAGTGTTACACCGCACAGATCTAATATAGTGTTACACTGCACAGATCTAATATAGTGTTACACCGCACAGATCTAATATACCGTTACACCGCACAGATCTAATATAGTGTTACACCGCACAGATCTAATATACCGTTACACCGCACAGATCTAATATAGTGTTACACCGCACAGATCTAATATACCGTTACACCGCACAGATCTAATATACCGTTACACCGCACAGATCTAATATAGTGTTACACTGCACAGATCTAATATACCGTTACACCGCACAGATCTAATATAGTGTTACACCGCACAGATCTAATATACCGTTACACCGCACAGATCTAATATACCGTTACACCGCACAGATCTAATATACCGTTACACTGCACAGATCTAATATAGTGTTACACTGCACAGATCTAATATACCGTTACATTGCACAGATCTAATATAGTGTTACACTGCACAGATCTAATATACCGTTACATTGCACAGATCTAATATAGTGTTACACCGCACAGATCTAATATAGTGTTACACTGCACAGATCTAATATACCGTTACACTGCACAGATCTAATATACCGTTACACTGCACAGATCTAATATACCGTTACACTGCACAGATCTAATATACCGTTACACTGCACAGATCTAATATACCGTTACACTGCACAGATCTAATATACCGTTACATTGCACAGATCTAATATAGTGTTACACCGCACAGATCTAATATAGTGTTACACTGCACAGATCTAATATACTAGTGTATCTAATATTTAACAAGCTAGTGCTTGTTATGTGACACACAACAGAAGGCTTATGTATTACTTAATTTTTCCTTTTTTTATTTGACTTTTATAGATTGTGCTAGTTGCTCTATAACGGGCGATGGGCAAAGTAACCGTAATCTATTAACCATGCATAAAAACTCAACTTTTTACATACGTACCAGATATGAGTGTAATGCCTTAAAATATTTTTACTACGACTGAGTTTGTATTCAATGCGAGTTTAATAAAAATATTGTAAGTTACTTATTAAAACCCTTTCATTGTACAGAAAGACGGGAAAGAACATTTACATTTCATTATCAAGACTTCAAGTCTCCCACAATTGGACTTTTTGTTTTTTGAGAGGTCAGTGGCAAACGGGTTAAACGTCGCGTGACGTTCTCTGATCGGCTCCGTTTCTCTCCGCAGGAGCTCCGAAGCCCAGAACGACCGAACCTCCAGCCAACAAACCCTCCATCAGCAAGAGCAGCGCGGCCCTCATTAAAGACTGCTGCGGAGCCACTCAGTGCGTCATCATGTGAAGACCCCCCAGAGCTAATCATATTACCTGCATTTGATCAATATAAGCTGGACTGAGCATTAGAAAGACGTTCAGGTCCTCTGTGATTCTGAGGGGACTCCATCGGGCTCTCAGGAGCCCGAAACATTCGTTTATTCTTCAGCCCGAGTCAGTGCTCACAAGCACCGTCAAACAACACTGATATGAGTTTTTAGTCACATGCATTTTAATCCAGTGTATATTAGAGATTCATCTGACACTTAGAGAGCATATAAAGTGATCGATCATGTTCATGAAAACCGGATCAACACAACCATGAATAAACGTGCATGAACTATGTTTGAAGTTTGAGCATTTCTTTGCCTTTTGATGTATTTAAACAGGCCTGATAATCAGACATACTGAAGCAGGACATCGCTTGTGAATATTCTGCAAATAAAGTCTGTAGCTCCTTTATTCTGAAAACTGTTGTTCTGATATTCAAGCTTTGTATTGACAAGATATTGTCCCACTGTTGTTGTTAAAAATTATGTAGGAGCAGTAATAGATAAATTTATGACAAGAGTGCACTTTAAAACATATACGCCATAACAGCAGCGCTGACTTTGACACCAAAATTATATTCGTTTTCTTCCCCCCCCCCATCAAGTTTTAGCACTCATATCATTTGAAAGGTTAAAACCTCAAAAGTCATCCTGTGAAACCCGGACATTATCGCGTTACCATAGAAATGGCACTTTAAATTATTATAGCAGGCTCCTCCCCCTTAGTGGGAGGAGTCATATTCTTTATTTACAGAAACTTTTGATAATCTTGACAACACGCATATCATCGGAAAGGTCTGAGTCTCAAGAGTCCATATGTGCTGGTTATTTTGTGATAAAAGTAACACAGAGAGAGAAATGAATACTTTTGTGACAGAAAACCGCATTAAAATAATTAAATGTGTTTGTATGGCACCCGGTGGCTGTTTGTGGTATAACGCATAAACACAATTACATAGTAACCTCAATTTATATTATATCAACTTCACATTTAGACATATGGCTTTAATTTTATGCCAAATTTGGATTCAAACCTATTTAGTAAAATATTGATTTTATATCAAATAAAAATAGTACAGTACATTTTATATAACTTTTTTTTTTAAATGATTTTACTTCTGCAGAATAATCTTTAAAAAGAGGTCTGTATTCAGAAGCGTTTATGAATTATAACAATTTAACTTTAAATAGTGCACTATTTTCTAAAGGGGGGGTGACAGGTAAAGGGTTAAACTAATACAGTTATGAACCAACAACGAAAAATATTTATTTTTACCTTATTTGCTCAAACGATAAATTTTTCCAAACTCCTCCCCTGTGTGATGCTAATCTGCTCTGATTGGTCGATTTCATTTAAAGCGGAGCGCAGTGTTACTTTGTGTACAGCGTTACCATGGAAACAGAGTGGCAACAAGTGGGCGGGGAATATGCTAATGTCTCAAGTTGACGTCAAACAGGGATTGGTTTAAAAAAACGACTGGTTTCAATGATTCAGAGTCGACTCGTTCTTATGAGAGACGATAACTTTATACACGGAGCACTTTCAGATTTAACACTTCATTCACTTACACACTGCACGAAAGATCATCTTCACAAATACATAACATTTAATAATGCCTTACTAAAGTAAAAAGCAGAATCTGTTAACAATAAACAACTGTATTTTTCTAACCATCATTAAGATTAATAAATGCTGATTGTTAGTGTGTCATGCCTTCGGACTTATCGAGTTTACCTGAAGCATCTTCTGTAAGTGATCCGAGACGCACGGAGAAGAAAGCAGGACACCACATGATGCTTGTGATATTTATTATACATGTCAGTACATAGAAATAAAAAACCTCCTAACAGCACTAAAATCATACGAGACCTCAAGTGTCTTGAGGCTACTTCAGATGAAGATCAGCGGACGCCACAGTCTGAGAGACGCGCGAGCACAGATTTCCATCAACAGCAAACGCTATGCAAACATGCATAAGATCACCGAGACATGTCTGTGGGCTCAGAACACTTACAAAAACACGGAGAGCCACTCTTTAAAGAAACAAACTAGCCGCGAGTCTCGGGGACGGCTGACGTCGTGTCGCTGCCGGCCTAAACATACACACAGCGTAGCGCTGCGGCCGATACAAGCCATTGTAAAAGCCTTCGGAGAGCAAACCGCGACGCGCTAACTCAAGGTTCGAGTAAACAACCTTGTTAGCTACGCTGATTAAACATCATCTAATTAGCACCATTCTGCCAAAACGTATAAAAGAAAGCCTGCGGCAACTCGTAAACAAGGGTTTATGCACCATGTGCATAGAACGACCAAAGCAACTCCCATAATGCATCAGTGCAGCTGTACGACGAGTGCCACAACGAAACACTGCTAACACGGACGTCATTCCCAATACGAACGTAATGATCAGTTAAAAGAGACGATAGCTTCGGTATCGGGCTCCGGCTCTGAAACGGACTAACACAAAAGCTTCAAACAACGACGTCTCAGCGACGTCCACCAATCAGCACGCTAACGACTGAAAACGAGCGACTAGTAATGAAAGAAAATACACATTCGAGGCTAAGCGAGAGAAGCGCGTTATTCCGTCACCTTAGAATAACAACAGTCCAGCGACGTTAAGTCGGCAGGGTGGAGAAGTTAGCTGCTAGTTTAACTTTGCTGCGTGCGGCTCGCCGGCCGGGGCTGTCCGTGACGCCGGAGGACTCTGCAGGACGAGGCTGCTGATCCTGAACCAGCTCGTGCTCGAAGCGGATCAGATCCCTGGGCTGTAGAAGAACCGGGTCGGGCCGCAGCTGAGGAGACGGGAGGCAGGAGGGGACCGGAGCACACAGCAGATCCACCGGAGAACCGGAGCCCAGACACAGCAGCTCCATCTCACCTGCAGGACACACACGGATCGTTAGCTGCCGCTGAGGACGGACGCACAGGCTAATGCTAGCGGCGGAGCTGTACCGCTGGCGGGGCTGTCGGCGGATCGGGGATCTTCATCAGGACACGCCTCGTCTGCAGTGACCACAGGACTCTCAGTGACCGCAGGACTGCCACGAGCTGGAGAACACACACAGACACACACACACGCACAAACAGACACGCAAGCACAGAGACACACACAGACAGTCGTACACGCACAACACACACAGACATTCATACACGCACAACACACACAGAGATTGGTTTTTAATCACTCAACACTAAAGGCTTTAGTAATTAACTTAGTCTGATCCTCGTTAGACCCTGCGGCCTCATATGAAGAGCTTATATTCGTGCATTTCTCTGAGACGGCACACGACACCGCGGCACACATTCAGAGCTTCTCACAGATAACCACCAACCTCACCATCAACTAACCCACCTAACTAACCCTAACCACCAAACTCATCATCAACTAACCCAACTAACTAACCCTAACCTAACCATCAACTAACCCACCTAACTAACCCTAACCACCAACTAACCCACCTAACTAACCCTAACCACCAACCTCACAATCAACTAACCTACCTAACTAACCCTAACCACCAACCTCACCATCAACTAACCCACCTAACTAATCCTAACCACACCATCAACACCCTTCAAAGAATTCTGGAATTTATTTAGTGACGGTTAAGGAAATATGATTATATTTTGTAATTATTTAAATCTATCTAATTTTTGAACTGTGCCATAAATCAACATCTCAGGTAAATGTTATGGGGTTTCTAATCAAAATATGATGTATGAAACATGACGTTGATTTCATACACGTCCTCATATGAGCACACGGGACTAAAAGCATGTTTATTACACATTTTGGGAGACAAATGAATAGGGAAATAAATATATTTCAATGTTTTATGAAATATTATGAAAAACTTCAAATAACTTCAAAAACACATAAAAATGCAAATTATATTCAGTTTATAGATGTATTGTATATAATGAGAAAACCCGTTTATGGCATTTTACACATTGCAGAAAGGAAAATTATATATTGAATTATTCGGTTATAAAACATTGATAATCATCTTTATACAAAGAGTGGAAAAAATTATCTTAAACTCTAAATGGATTGGTGATTTATAAAATCAATAGTTTATGTCTATGCATGTTCATTCATTGACATAGCATAACTTATGAATTAAATATAAAAAGAAAATTATTCACATCATTTTTAATGCTCTAAACTTATGTAAAGACATTAATATATATTTTTTTCATTCCTAAAAAATAATTATCGGGTCTTAAGAGGTAAAAAAAATAATAATAATATTTGTATCTTTATATAAAACCATGATTTCTTTCTTCTACACCGCTGTCTCTGTTCTCGTCCCGCTGAGTTATACGCAGAAATGCAGTTGGGCTCTGATTGGTGCTGTGATTCGCTAACGCTAGTGCACGTCGTTACCGCTACACAGCTAGCTGCATGTTCCCGGGGGGGGGGATTGTAGTCCCTACCAGCCTTTTTTGTAGTCCTTAAACAGCGATTTATTTAAAAGAAAATATTGCGCCTTGCTTTGAGCGTCGTAACGTTGCAGATGTAGTTTAGGCTCTAACAGCAACATTACTAGTATTAACTAAAGTTAACACGGTGACCGAGTCTCGGCAGAAGCCCTGAGACACAGACACACGAGAGAAAAGCTACCTCTCATGTCGTTCTTCAGGACCAGGATCTTCTTGTGACCGTGACCTTTAATCCAGACCACCTGTTCAGACAGAAATCAGAAGGTGTTGATCCCGAGACATTAATGCGAGTGTGGATCAAACCAAAGCTGTTTGTGCACCTGCGGCACGGCGGCCAGCAGCTCCTCCAGCGTCGTGTAGCCGTACGCGTGCAGCTGAAACTCTCGGCCGGTGTATTTGCTGAAGGCGCCGCAGAACTCCGACAGGAAGATCTGGTTATAATGGTAAGTGTGCAGCAGTGCACGGACGTCTCGGGCGAACTGGTAAAGTCTGGTCAGCCTCACGCTCTCCTCATCGTCTCGCTCGTCTCCGGAGAGCTGTGGAGCGAGACACACGTAGGGCTCAGCGTAGGGCTACATGCGTAACCGTAACGCGCATGTTTTCAGTGAAGCACGGTTCTATGATCAGTAGTAAAACTCCAAATAGAAACCCAGGAGAAGTGAATACATTATTTGAGCTACGGCTCCATCTAGTAAACCCTGCTCCAGATGATGGAGATTCTCTACTGATCACAGAACCGGCTTTACTGACCATCACAGCAGCGCTAGTCAGCATCCGGACGGACGCGAGCGTGAGGGCAGCTCGTACCTGCAGCAGGTAAGGCAGGCTCTTCAGCAGCTCGGGCAGAGAGATGAAGCCGTACTCGCAGGGGTTGAGCGGCACGCCGTAGCTGAGATCGTACCGCTGCCTCAGCTCCTCCACTCCGAGCTGATCGCGCTCCTCAGGAAGTGACATCATCAGCGCCAGTAGCTGAGATGTCAAGGCACGCAGGGACTTCCTGTTAATCAGCTGCACCTCTTTCCCTCCGGGAGTGTCCACCACCTAGAGAGAGAAATATGCCAAATATCAGCGGCGGAGGCGAGAAGGAAGTGATCTGAGGGGAAGGGAGGCCGAGATCTGAGAGGAAGTGAGGCTGCGATCTGGGAGGAAGTGAGGCTGGGATCTAAGAGGAAGTGAGGCTGGGATCTAAGAGGAAGTGAGGCTGGGATCTAAGAGGAAGTGAGGCTGGGATCTAAGAGGAAGTGAGGCTGGGATCTAAGAGGAAGTGAGGCTGGGATCTAAGAGGATGTGAGGCTGGGAGGAAGTGAAGCTGAGATCTGGGAGGAAGTGATCTGAGAGGAAGTGAGGCTGGGATCTGAGAGGAAGTGAGGAAGTGATCTGGGAGGAAGTGAGGCTGGGATCTGAGAGGAAGTGAGGCTGGGATCTGAGAGGAAGTGAGGCTGGGATCTGAGAGGAAGTGAGGCTGGGATCTGAGAGGAAGTGAGGCTGGGATCTGAGAGGAAGTGAGGCTGGGATCTGAGAGGAAGTGAGGCTGAGATCTGAGAGGAAGTGAGGCTGGGATCTGGGAGGAAGTGATCCAAGAGGAGGTGAGGCTGGGATCTGGGAGGAAGTGAAGCTGAGATCTGGGAGGAAGTGATCTGAGAGGAAGTGAGGCTGGGATCTGGGAGGAAGTGATCTGAGAGGAAGTGAGGCTGGGATCTGGGAGGAAGTGAAGCTGAGATCTGGGAGGAAGTGATCTGGGAGGAAGTGAGGCTGGGATCTGGGAGGAAGTGAAGCTGAGAGGAAGTGATCTGGGAGGAAGTGAGGCTGGGATCTGGGAGGAAGTGATCTGAGAGGAAGTGAGGCTGGGATCTGGGAGGAAGTGATCTGAGAGGAAGTGAAGCTGAGATCTGGGAGGAAGTGATCTGAGAGGAAGGGAGGCCGAGATCTGAGAGGAAGTGATGCTGCGATCTGGGAGGAAGTGAGGCTGCGATCTAAGAGGAAGTGAGGCTGGGATCTCAGAGGAAGTGAGGCTGGGATCTGAGAGGAAGTGAGGCTGGGATCTGAGAGGAAGTGATCTGGGAGGAAGTGAGGCTGGGATCTGAGAGGAAGTGAGGCTGGTATCTAAGAGGAAGTGATCTGAGAGGAAGTGAGGCTGGGATCTGGGAGGAAGTGATCTGAGAGGAAGGGAGGCCGAGATCTGAGAGGAAGTGATGCTGCGATCTGGGAGGAAGTGAGGCTGCGATCTAAGAGGAAGTGAGGCTGGGATCTGAGAGGAAGTGAGGCTGGGATCTGAGAGGAAGTGAGGCTGGGATCTGAGAGGAAGTGATCTGGGAGGAAGTGAGGCTGGGATCTGAGAGGAAGTGAGGCTGGTATCTAAGAGGAAGTGATCTGAGAGGAAGTGAGGCTGGGATCTGGGAGGAAGTGATCTGAGAGGAAGTGAAGCTGAGAGGAAGTGAGGCTGGGATCTGGGAGGAAGTGATCTGAGAGGAAGTGATCTGAGAGGAAGTGATCTGAGAGGAAGTGAAGCTGAGATCTGGGAGGAAGTGATCTGAGAGGAAGTGAGGCTGGGATCTGGGAGGAAGTGAAGCTGAGATCTGGGAGGAAGTGATCTGGGAGGAAGTGAGGCTGGGATCTGGGAGGAAGTGATCTGGGAGGAAGTGAGTCTGGGATCTGGGAGGAAGTGATCTGAGAGGAAGTGAGGCTGGGATCTGGGAGGAAGTGATCTGGGAGAAAGTGAGGCTGGGATCTGGGAGGAAGTGAAGCTGAGATCTGGGAGGAAGTGATCTGAGAGGAAGTGAGGCTGGGATCTGGGAGGAAGTGATCTGGGAGGAAGTGAAGCTGAGATCTGGGAGGAAGTGATCTGAGAGGAAGTGATCTGGGAGGAAGTGAGGCTGGGATCTGAGAGGAAGTGACCTGAGAGGAAGTGACCTGAGAGGAAGTGACCTGAGAGGAAGTGACCTGAGAGGAAGTTATCTGAGAGGAAGTGATCTGAGAGGAAGTGATCTGAGAGGAAGTGAGGCTGGGATCTGGGAGGAAGTGAAGCTGAGATCTGGGAGGAAGTGATCTGAGAGGAAGTGAGGCTGGGATCTGGGAGGAAGTGATCTGAGAGGAAGTGAGGCTGGGATCTGGGAGGAAGTGAAGCTGAGATCTGGGAGGAAGTGAGGTCACCTTCACCACGTGGCAGAGCTTGCTGAGCAGGCCGGGCAGCGTGGCGGCGTCGTAGTCCTGCAGGCGGAGGCTGTATCCAAACGTCTTGCTGTATTCACTCAGCAGCTGACTGACAGCGAGGCCTGAGTCCCTCTGAGCTCGAAGCAGCTTCACCAGCTGCGCCGCCAGGGCTTTGACACGCTCCACCTCTGTCAGCGCCAGCAGCCGCTCCTCTCCGCACTCCAGCACCTGAGACACAAACACAGCATCAGACACCGCTGCCCGCGCTCCCGCACCTCTCCCTCGGCGTCCGGCAACCCACCAGAAGAACGTCTGGGATGGCCTCGAACAGCTCCATGAGTTTGGTGAAGCCGTAGTAGGAGAGCTTGCACTGGCGTCCGAAGTGGTGGTGATACGTGGGGATGAACTTGCTGAAGGGCATCCGGAAGTGAGGCTGATGTCTCAGAAGATCCACCACCTCCTTGCCAAACTGCCGCGTGCGCTCCAGCTCCTCTGCCGTCCGCTCTGAGGGACACCGACCCGGTCAGAACGAACAGACCAGACCATGCTCTATGGCTAGTTACTGGGGTGTTAGTTGACTAGTACTGTCCACACGGACATCTCATCAGACCAAATTAGTGCTCAGATTTAGCATTCATTACTGTACGATTCCTTCAAGTGAAACCATGAAGACGGACCACGTCACACGGCTCAACGTGCACTGTTAGATTTGTTCTGAAGGCAGGAATGCACCAAACAACTTTGACTCAGACCCCCCCCCATCCGGATTATGACACAGCGGTGCCAATTCAAGGCACCCTCGGTTAAAATTGCATTCTTTTTTACCAATCAAATTTTTCCCGAACGATTAATATTATTAAATATAAGTATATAGAATTTGCACCTTTATAGATCATGTTAGTTGATGTTAATCAACTAACTAGCCTATGCATTAAACCCATAGTTTAATACCAGATATGGGTGTCACAAATATTTCTAATATGTCTGACTTTGTATTTAATTAAAATGTAATAAAAACATTGTAAATTGCTAATTGTACACAAAGAGTATTATTGACTCAAGTGCTCAAGTGCTCTCAAAAAAGCGGTTTACATTGAAATGTGTATCTTACATTCGCACACACACCTAAGAGACTTCACCAGAGCAGTCACTTCAGCGATGACTCATCTGAACGCCTCTGATTGGCCACTGCATTCATAAGCTCAACAGACTCGTCTGTGATTGGTTATAATGCGCAGTGCTGTTAAAACTCATCTGGTCAAGTTTGGCAGCTGATGCTGCGTCGCACCGAATCAAATCACACCGGTGTGATCGCATCAAACATAGGGATGGATGATAATTATCACCGTATAATTTTCCTTTGGTAAAACGATTTGAAGAGTTCCATAAATCAATGATGTAATGTTTATGCGCCAAAAGCTGAGGGACTCATTTGACAAAACTTAATTATTGATTAGTAATATGCATTGCTAAAAACAACTTTAAAAGGTGATTTTATCAATATTTAGATTTTTTTTTGCACCCTCAGATATTCTAATATTGTCCAAACCATACATCAATGGAAATATTATTTATTCATCTTTCAGATGATGCACACATCTCAATTTCTCAAACTTGACCCTTAAGACTGGTTTTGTGCTCCAGGGTCACAAGTGATTTATATAGTTTAAAGCACGACGCAATCTGCACGTCGCCAGTATTTACTATGGATTTACTGCAGTAACACTCACTGCACCATGGTATTGTGGGAGAAATGTGGGGTATTCACATTGAGTTTATTACAGGAGTAATGTATATAATTAGAGTATATATTTGTGATGAAGCTGTAGCATGTGTGCATTATACTGCATGTTTTAGGCAACCTTGATTTGAAACAATATCACTCATTAGAACATGCAGAAACTAAGACATTAATTTTTCTATTTAGATATTTTAATAAATAGGGAAATTAATGAACTGGTTTCTACAACTTGCACTTGAGCAAAAATATGGCTTTAAACTTGAAAGAAATAAAGATTTGACATTTATCATGATAAATATCGATATCGACTGATATTAAAAAATATCATGATAATTTTTTTGGCCTTATTGCACGGCCCTAATCAAATATAAAAAAGATATTTAGCAGTATTTAGGCAGATCGATATTTTGAGCCGATTCTAGAATACATCGTTTTCATTTCAACATATCTGAAAGCCTGTTTAGTGCGTGATGCACAGCCCTGGTCTGTAAACATGCCTAGTGCTTTCATATCTGTTCAGGAGTTGTGTTAGATACACTCTTGAGATGCAGCACGGAGACGTTCAAGCAATGCTTCACCTCTCTTAGGAACAGAGATGAGCGTGTCCCCGTCCTGCTGAGAGACCGTGATCGTCGTGTCTGGAATCTCAGCCAGCAGGTCCATCAGATCACACATCCCATAATCCACCACCTGCCAGTTCCTGGAGAAACACCTGACACACACACACAGAGAGAGAGATCAAGACGACGCCTCACGCTCCAGTAGCACACAAAGACCACCGCGCAGAGATGCTCACCAGTGATACGCCTGCGTGAAGTCCCCGATCGTCACCTGTTTACTGGCCTGAAACTTCAGCAGCTTCAGCAGGTCTTGAGTGAAGCGTTTGATCTGAGCACGATGTGTCAACGTCAACAAACGCTTGGAGCCTAGACCCAGGATCTGTGCGTGCACACACACACACATACATACACACGCAAACACACCCGGCTTAATATCACAGGGAACTTCAAACAAATATTAAGACTGGACTGAGACTGTTTACACTTAGCATTAACATGCAACCTGTCCACAAACACATTGAAAAAACAAGTGTGAACGTGCTTCTGATCAGCGTGTCCTGGTCAAGAGGTAGTCAAGGACACATTGTGATCGAATCTCCGTGTATTGTAAACCCTATCCTGTCATCGTGTCTGAGGTCGACCCTGCCCCTCTGAAAATAGTTTTCACAAGAAAACCCACCCCTTCTGGTCCACTGATCCGATCGGTTACCCAGAGACAGAAGCCAGATCATGTGGGGGGGGGGGGGGGTCGCATGTTAACGCCTGGTGTAAATCCAGCCTGAATGAGAAGGTGTGTTTGTGTTCAGACCTGCAGCACGTGAGGAACGGCCTCCAGCAGCTCCAGCAGTTTGGAGAATCCATAGTCAGACACACGGCACTGCTTGGCGAAGTGGTGGTGATACGCTGGAATGAACTTTGTGACGGGCATCAAACAGGACGCCTGGTTCTTCATCAGATCCACCATCTCTCGGCTGAACTGGATCAGCTGTGGGTTCCCGACCGGACTCTTACTGCGCTGCAGCCACGGATCTGACAAACACACACACACACACGGCCTTATCACTTACACCGTCATGATGGAGAAAACACACACACACACACACACACACACACACACAGACGCGCGCGCGCCCACACACATACACGCACACACCCAGACGTGCGCACACACACACTCACACACGCACACACACATATACACACGGCTTATCACTTACACCGTCATGATGGAGAGAGAAAACACACACATACACACACACTGCACTGCTAGGTGGTTGTCCTGCATCTTCAATAAACAAGCTACAGATAGTACAAAATGCTGCGGCTAGAGTCCTTACCAGGTCAAGAAAATATGACCATATTACTCCAATTTTACAGTCTCTGCACTGGCTACCTATTAAGTTTCGTATCAGTTACAAAATATTATTACTTGCCTATAAGGCCCTAAATGATTTAGCTCCTGCGTACCTAACTAATCTTCTATCACGCTACAATCCAACCCGCTCCCTTAGGTCGCAAAACTCTGGACTCTTGGTAGTACCTAGGATAGCAAAGTCCACTAAAGGAGGGAGAACTTTTTCATATCTGGCTCCTAAACTCTGGAATAGCCTTCCTGATAACGTTCGGGGTTCAGACACACTCTCTCTGTTTAAATCTAGACTAAAGACACATTTCTTTAGCCAAGCATTCATATAATGCATCTCACAATCTTGTACTGCCAGTCTATCTGAACAAATGCACATTATTATGCTTTAGCTTGGGTTATACTGATAATTTCATCCAGGGTTATTCCTGGATGGAACAACTGCTACGCTAATTGTCTTACTGTTTCTATGTTTCTGCCACGGGATTAACATCCCATAATTACACAAGCTTCAGTCTGGATCCAACCCTTAAACGTTCTGAGATGACCGAACACCTGAGAAGAGACGATGACAACCCCTCGGAGAACCTCAGAGGAAGCCAACCATCAGCGATTATACTGACTTAACCAAAGTCTGCCATAAATGGAGGATCAGCACCTGGAGACAACCTCTACAGCTCTGACCATCAGCGGAGTCTAGGACAGATAGATGAGCCCCAGAGACAGATCTCCAGTGAGGACCTCGTCACCTAGACATCCATCGGGGAAAGACCCCTGGAACCAGTGGACCACTTACACTCTGACTTTGCTGCAGTTGGAACAAACTACTGATTTGTCTGGCCGGAGGGGAACTGGCCCCCCGACTGAGCCTGGTTTCTCCCAAGGTTTCTTCTCCATTCTGTCACCGATGGAGTTTTCGTTCCTTGCCGCTGTCGCCTCTGGCTTGCTTAGTTGGGGACACTTCATTTCCAGCACAATCATCGACTTGATTGCACAGATATTATTTAAACTGAACTAAGCTGGACAATGCCATTACTAAATTCAATAATGAAATGCATTCAGCTGATAATTGAGTGTTAAATCCTGTCATTTTACATTATTGACACAATTTGCCTATTTTGATATTGTGCAGTGCTTTGTTACAATTTGTATTGTTAAAAGTACAATATAAATAAAGGTGACTTGACACACACTCACGGCCTTATCACTTACACAGTCGTGATGGAGAGAGAAAACACACACACACACAGACAGAGAGAGAGAGACACACACACACACACTCACACAGACACACACACAGATAGACACAGACCTGCGTTGGGCTGCGGGGGTTTGTTGTGAATCCACTTGATGATCTTGAAGCCGTTCTGGGCCGTTACGATAGTGACTCCAGGGATGCAGGTGATGAGGTGCTCCAACGGGACACTTCCCTCCAGCTTCCCCTCCTCAGCAATGGGTAACGCACTGAACTCCGCTGCATAGCATTCTGGGAAACTGAGTACAGAGAGACAACGTTCACACGTGCAAAAGATTAACAGGCATGCGCACACAAACACACTCTCACTCGTCTTTGTAAATATTAAGCCGTAAAACGACTTTAAATATGACTTCTGCGTGTCTCTGTTAATGTATGGCGCAGACGCGGGGGTTTGTTTACTACTCGTACAGAAGCGTGCGTGATGCTTGCGGTGATATTAGCGTCTGCCGTCTCACTAAACGAGGACATAACTACATGAACAACATCTCCAGAACTGCTCCGAGTCACTTCATCAGCATCTGACCGAGAGAGTGAGCGGGAGAGAGTGAGTGAGCGAGACAGAGTGAGCGAGCGAGCGAGAGTGAGAGCGAGCATGAGAGATAGCGAGAGAAAATGAGCGAGAGAGAGAGTGAGCGAGCGAGCGAGAGAACGAGCGAGAGAGTGAGTGAGCAAGCGAGCATGAGAGGGAGAGTGAATGAGTGAGCGAGCGAGCGAGCATGAGAGGGAGAGTGAGTGAGTGAGTGAGTTACCTGAGTAGCGGTACCGTTCCCTCATGACTCTGCAGTAAACTGTGGACATGAGCAGCCAGAACTTTCAGAGACACCAGAACAAATGGGATCATGTAAGAATCCGGATCAAAATCTGCTTCACTGAAACCAGAAGAGAAACATCATGAGCTCAGATCTTCCCCTCCCATCCAAAAAGTGCTTTTACTGGAACTAAACTGCAAAACCCACTTGTTCAGAAATCTAGAACTTAACAGAAAGAATGCTGGAGTGTGCAGATTGACCTGAAGTCCTGCTGAGTGCAGTGTCGCCTGCAGACGGGCTCGTGGTACTCCAGCTCTTCGAACAGAACCGGACTACCGGTGTTGGAGCTGTCGTGAGAGTGAGACGATCCTAATGGGCTCTGCCGGGCCTGAGTGCTGGATAGCAGACACACGAGCCGCCCGCCGCCCTGCTCACGCACACACACCACCTCCGGCAGCCGGTACAGATCACTGACCACCAGCTTGCGACCGAACCTGCAGCACACACACAGCAGTCAGGACTCAGTCACACACACACACGGCGGTCAGGAATCAGTCACACACACACGGTGGTCAGAACTCAGTCACACACACACAGCGGTCAGGAATCAGTCTCACACACACACACACACACACACACACACACACACACACACACAGACAGCGGTCAGGACTCGGTCACAAACACGGCGGTCAGGACTCGGTCACACACACGGCGGTCAGGACTCGGCCACACACACGGCGGTCAGGACTCGGCCACACACACGGCGGTCAGGACTCGGCCACACACACGGCGGTCAGGACTCGGCCACACACACGGCGGTCAGGACTCGGTCACACACACGGCGGTCAGGAATCAGTCACACACACACACACAGCGGTCAGGACTCGGTCACACACACGGAGGTCAGGACTCAGTCACACACACAGCGGTCAGGACTCGGTCACACACACGGCGGTCAGGACTCGGCCACACACACGGCGGTCAGGACTCGGCCACACACACGGCGGTCAGGACTCGGCCACACACACGGCGGTCAGGACTCGGTCACACACACGGCGGTCAGGACTCGGTCACACACACGGCGGTCAGGACTCGGTCACACACATGGCGGTCAGGACTCGGTCACACACACGGCGGTCAGGACTCGGTCACACACACGGCGGTCAGGACTCGGTCACACACACGGCGGTCAGGACTCGGTCACACACACGGCGGTCAGGACTCGGTCACACACACGGCGGTCAGGACTCGGTCACACACACGGCGGTCAGGACTCAGTCACACACACACAGCGGTCAGGACACTCACTTCCTCTCGTACGTCTCTGTGAACTTGTAGAGAGGCAGGCAGTTGGCCGGAGCGTCCTGGAGGATGCAGATGATCTCGGCGCTGAGGAACAAACACAGTCACATCTACGACAGGAAGAGACCAAGCACAGAAGCAGAAGGAGAAGCAGAGCATGCGTGTTACCTGAGGCAGGTGAGAGATTTGTTATTGGCTCCGGTGACGAGAGACACATGAATCCTCTTGCTGCCGATTTTATAGCGATGCAGCAGACTGACGGCGCCGATGGCCTGCTGGAGCGAACTCATGTGCACCCGCGCCTTCAGCTGATAGTCAGTGTGAGGACTCAGATCCACACTCTTCACCTGCGCACACACACGCAGAGAGAGAGAGAGACACACACGCGCACAGAGAGAGAGAGAGACAGAGAGAGAGAGACACGCGCGCACACACACACACAGAGAGAGAGAGAGACACACGAGCGCACACACACAGAGAGAGAGAGACACACACGCGCACAGAGAGAGAGACACACACGCGCACAGAGAGAGAGAGACACGCGCACAGAGAGAGAGAGAGAGAGAGAGACACACGCGCACAGAGAGAGAGAGAGAGACACACACGCGCACAGAGAGAGAGAGAGAGAGAGAGAGACACACAGGAGAGACACACACGCGCGCACAGAGAGAGAGAGAGAGACACGCGCACAGAGAGAGCGAGACACAGCGACAGAAAGACAGAGAGCGAGAGAGAGACACACACACAGAGAGAGAGACACACACACACGCACAGAGACACACACACACACACACACACAGAGAGAGCGAGACACAGCGACAGAAAGACAGAGCGAGAGAGAGACACACACACACAGAGAGAGAGACACACAGAGAGACACACACACACACACACACACACACACACACACAGAGAGAGCGAGACACAGCGACAGAAAGACAGAGCGAGAGAGAGACACACACACACGCACAGAGAGAGAGACACACAGAGACACACACACACGCACGCACAGAGAGAGAGATACACAGAGACACACAGACCATAATGAAGCTGTGTTTCCATGTGCTTAGGTTATGAATGTCTGAGTATGCGACTCACTCTGCCGTGTTTAGCAAAGGCGTCTCGCAGTATTTGCTGCAGGTCCTTGCGTGACATCCTGTAGTCCAGATTAGTGACCTGAATGTCCACTCCGTCACAGAAGGGCTCGTCTGCGCAGCCGCGGGGGGACGGAGCGCTCAGAGGAGACGAGCGGTTCGACAGGCAGGGGGAGGCGCTCCTGCAGACACACACACACACACACACGTGACCAGAACGCCGGACAGCTTCACAAAGCGTTTGAAGATCATGCGTTCACTTACCGTGATGACCACGAGCTGTGAGAGAGCATCATGGGACTGAAGCTGCGCTGCAAACTTAGCTTACTGAACGCTGAAGGAGTGCTGACCTGAAACGGCTGCGCAGGAGAGTCCCGCCTTCACACACACACATACACAAATAAAACCAGCATCCAATTACAAACCCACATAATAATCTTTCATATAATGCCTTATAAGATCACAAGACAAACAAATAACAAAAACACAAACTATTCAAAATGCTGCTTAAGATTACATCAGCAGCTCAATCAAGGGAACATGAACCCTACCGGTAATGTGATTTGAGCGAGTGTGTGTGTCTCTGTGT